>PVKE010002260.1:0-25402 GCA_004027555.1 Craseonycteris thonglongyai
TGTTGTTGTTTTTAATTTTAGGCACGATTCCAAGTTCTCATCGATAAGCCGATTTCTTAATTTACTCTTGATAAAGTTCATGCTTGAAAATGATTGTTCGCATAAATATGTAGACCCAAATAAGGAAAGAACAGCAAACGCTAGTTTCTTCAGTTGATCATATGAGTCAGGAATACTATTCCAGGTGTTAAAAATCAACGTGTCTTCCCTCTCCAGATCTTTCAAAGCAGACCACTTGTGCTGTAAACTTAATTCACATTTATTTTTTTCCAATAGCTCTAAATTGGCACAAAGACGCTCGAATTTTTAGCTCCACAATTCTTTATTTTTTAAATCCAGCAACTGCATTTCAAAGTTGCCAATATCAATATTAAAGGGCAAAAAATTTATTTCTGTTACCGTGGCATTCAGAGGTTTTTTAACAAAGGCTAATGTCGCTTTGCTGTGTCTAAAGTCTTTGAACCTGCTGAGAAAAGTTTCCTTCATATTTAAGTGTTGTTCTGAAATAGCAAATGTCAATATTAGACTTATTTTCTCGACAATATTTCAATAGGCATGGAAAGTGAATTAGAGTTTCTCTTTCAAAATATTCGGCAAAAAGTGACAATTTGTTTTTGAATGAAATTCTTCTAACATCGAAAAAATTGTGTTTCCTTTTCCTTGTAACTTACGATTAAGCTGATTTAGATGAGAAGTAACATCCACCATGAAATAAAATTTCTGGATCCACAGATCATTCGTTAGCTCTGCATAGTGAACACTCTTCTCAAGAAGAAATGCTTTAGGGAAAGCCGGGACGGCTCAGCGGGTTGAGCGCTCGCTTTGAGGCCACGAGGACCGAGGATCGAATCCCGGCTCCAGCCCAGGCAGGACCCACATGCTGAACTGGGGAGTTCCCACAGTTCGGTTCTCTAGCTGTCTCTGTCTCTCTCTCTATCTGTCAAAAGTAAAATAGAAATAAATATGCACTGAAGATAAAATAATTACTCTCTATAAATATATAAAAAAAAAAGAAGAAATGCTTTTATTTCAGTAAACAGTGAAGCGAAACGTTTTAAAACATTTCCTCTCGATAACCAACGAACCTTGTTATGCAGCAGAAGATCTGCATACTCACTCTCTGCCTCAATTAGAAATTCTTTAAATTGGCGAAGGTAAAGAGATTTAGCTACAATGGAGTTGATAATCTTAATCACCAATTCCATTACTTTGCAAATTTCTTCAGGAAATGTCTGCGCACGTAGTGCTTCATGATGAATAATACAATGGTAAGTAAGTATCTCATGATTAACTTTTTCTTTCAAAATAGCGACAAACCCATTTCTTGCACCTGTCATACTTTTCGCTCCATCTGTTGAAATCGAGACAATTTTTTCTAATGGATTTGATGTTTTTCGAAGCACTCAATTACAACATTTGCTATATCTACTCCACATGTTTGTCCTTTGAGTGGCAATAATCCCAAAAGTTCCTCTTTAGGGCCTGTAGTGGAGATAAATCGCATAAAAAGAGAAACTTGCGCTGTGCCATTTATATCACAAGACTCGTCAACTGCTATTGATAGAGTTGAGGCCAATTTGAGATCTTCAATTTGTTGGTTTGTTATGTTTGCAGACATTTTTACTGTTCTATCTTTCACTGTTTTAGCAGACAAAGGTGGTATCTCTCGAATTTTTTTTTTAAATGTCTGCTTTATTCTTAAAATCTCAAAAAAGCTCTTCGGATGCACTTATAAAACAACTCTTTATATAGTCTCCGTCCGTGTACGGCTTTCCTCTCTGAGCAATCTCCTGACTAACTACAAAACTTGCCATATTAACATTGTTAGAAGATTGCACCCAGTGACTAAAAACAAAAGCTGACCTTTCTTGTCTCCTCTGGAGTTCCTCGACTGCTTTCTTCCTATTTGTAGTTAAAATACATTTCAGGGTGGGCAGCAATTCGACGGAAATAATGATACATGTGTTTGTGAGCAACTATCCGTGCTATTGTTGCTTTCTAAAAATGTGCCTCTTTTCTGTAGGCTTGCGTTTCAAAAATGTTTACTTGTCTCTTACAAGGCAAGTTAATAAATAATATTCCGTGCCTGCACTAAACATTTCGTGGAAGAGCCGCAGCCAAGGAGTCAAAGAGCCGCATGCGGCTCGCGAGCCGCAGTTTGCTGACCACTGTACCAGAATGATAACAATTTACTCATGTGAAAGTCAAAAGCACACTTTATAATTTTACACCAGCTGTGGATCTTTTTTCCATGTTACAGCAAATTAACATATTTTGGCAGACAAAAAAGTGAAATGCCTATTCAAAAGTTGTCTTAATTGCTCCCTTCCTTACAAATTTACTAAAAATTACTAAGGAGTATATACTATTTTGATTCCAATTATCTAGCACATTCCTGTTCTTTCATCCCTTACATATACATGCACATACATCTGTATACTTTCCTCATGATAGAGCAGAGAAATATGTTCATAATAAAATATTTCAAAAATAACACACATGTACATATTGCTGTAATTCCACCATCCAGTTTCTGCCCACCTCATTTTGAGAAAGATGTTTTAAATTTATGCATTTCCTAATGACTCCATTCCCAGGCCTAGAGTTACTAAGAAGTAAAATGGGAGCTGTGTTCAGGTTTTGTTCTTCGGAGATGTGTGCCTACTTTCATATATTCTGGGGAAATACATGTATAAAAGATATGCTGCAAAGATAAAGAATATTCTATCAGATCCTCTTTATTTATAGCCGAACACGCAGAGTCCTGGCATTTTGTGGAAAGCAAAGCACAAAGCAGGGCTGCTGAAAGCTGAGACAGAGAAGCACATCAGCCTGCAAAGTCCTACCAAACTTTGACTGAATGCCCCAGGGACCAAAGCTAAATGTTTGGCCGTTTCAGTTATTCTCTAATAATCCTTTTCCATGCTGAAAAGATGGTTTTGTTTTGCCTGTTTCTTCCCCCTTTCTTTTTTTTCTGAAATTATTTTATGTTTAATCTGTAGGGTGGGGTTGAGGGAGGAATTTTAAGGCATAAAGCTTAAAGCCCTTAAATTAACTCACAAAATGTTAACTCAATCATTCCTAAAGGTATAGGCAGAATGTCTATTAAAGGTGGAAAAATAAAAGACAGAGAAAAGAAGCAGATTTTCTCACCCCCGTTTACTCAACAAATATATATTCAGCATATACTATGTGAGGGTTGTCCAGAAAAAATCCAGCCATTGCCAACATAACAAGAACGGTTACATAACTGTACAATGTGTGTGTGCATGTGCGTGCACGCATGCATGCTAACTATATGTTATTACCTTTTGTAGTGCTAACAGAAAAACTGTAGGTGGAAGCATGTATATTTGGGAAGAACAAGAGCAAGATGGAATAAGTGGGCATGCATCCCTGTAGTCCAAAGTGAACTGTAGCTGCTTGCTAACAAATGGTGCAAAGTGCTCTGAGCATTTACACCAGGAATTAGCAAGCTAAGTTCCACAGGAGAAATCCAGCCCTCCACCTGGTTTTGTACTGCCTGGGGCTGGGAGCGGCTTTTACAGTGACAGATCATTGGGGGAAAAAACAAGAGAGGAATCAAACTTGTGGCACTGAAAGTCCTATGAAATTCAAATTTCAGTGTCCATGAATAAAGTTTCATTGGAATACAACCATGATCACTGATTTACATAATGTCTCTGGTGGTTTTGCAGTACAGGAGCAGAGCTTCGAAGTTTTGATACAGATAGTACGGCCTACAGAACCTGCTTTCTCTCTGGTCCTATACAGAAAAAGTTTGAAAATCCCTGGTTTAGAGGAAGGAGATGTCACTTCTGCCTAAGGTCATTATGAAGGAAATAACACATCTACCTTATCTTTCTATAGCCCTTTATATCTCATTTTACTCTCCCAGCAACCCTGTGTAGGAAGAGATAGAAAGCACAGGTTTCATCATTTCCCTGTTTACAGTTGTGGAAACTGAGGCTCACCATTTACAACTGTTTTGAACCTTCATCCCACGGTGCCAAGACTAGAGAATTGTCAGTGTAACAGCAACACAGACAGAGACATGCCATGTGGAATGTGGGCATCATAAACTGGGTAGCAAATCCAGATGGGCAGGGTGAGGGGGAGGGCTGGGCCCCTGGACAAAGGAGAGGTATGGACCAGGAGCTGCTGGGGCCTGCCCCTATCCCTGGACCTGAGTTGAGTTCCGCTTGCCTTGTCCTTTAGTTACTGAGAGAACCTCTGAAATCCTTGTCCTTTAGTTACTGAGAGAACCTCAGAAAGCCTCAAAGTCTGTCTGCAATGTAAGTCTTTTCCTGAATGATTATAAACAGTAAATGAAATCATTATGAGAAGCAAATGAGTTAACTTTGTATAGTACTAATAAGCAAAATGCCTAGCACTTTGTGGCTATAATGTTACCTTGTTTTCATTCACCAGATGGGGAACCTACTGAGGTTTTAAAACAGAAATTGATATATACTTACCTTAGACAACTAGTGAGCCATAAAAGATACAATCATACTTGAACCTAAGAATAGGTTAGACTTTCATAGGAATACTATAGAAACATTCCATCTGTGGAACAAATTCTAGTTCCTGTAGGACACAATTCCCCTAGGTATTAGCTCAGGAAAAAAGATACCTGTACTTTCAAGTTATTTGGAAAAGAATTGTGTATAAAAACTACTTTCACATTAAGGAAGAAATATATTAAATTGAAATTAAGAATTACCATATTTTGCCTTGTATAATGTGTACTTTTTTTTTTTGCCCAAATTTGTGAGGGAAAAATAAGGATGCACATTAAAGATGGGTAGTACTAATTCCATATCTATATAAATGTTTGGGACAAAAACACATGTGCACATTATACATGGGAGAGCATTATATTCAGCAAAATATGGTAGGTAATTGAACTAAACATCTAGAACTTCTAGGGTTTGTGGCACAGTACGGTAACTTGGGAAAAAGACAGGAAGGGACAAGGGAAGGAAAGAATTGTGAGGAGAGGTTAGCCAGACCAGTGAGTAATCAGCTCAGCAATGAGGTTTGAACCCAGCAACTGGGCACAGTTTACACAACCCCACAAAAGCCACTACATTTAAGAACCAATCTATTCAACTTACTCTAGATTTTCCACACTAATTTCTTGTTTTGAAAATAAAATATATATCAGAAATAAAATATCTCTTTCAGATCATTGTGACATCATACACCCAGACCACCAAATGTGCTAACAATTTGAAACAAATGAAACAACAAAAAACTTCTGACATAAAATTGTTTTACACTGTAAGTAAATAAGCACTACTGTGATAGAGGTAATACAATAGAGCTGTGGTTCCCAACCCTTTTCCACATGTACACCTCTTTTAAACCCATTTCTATAAATTGTAGCCCTTGTTTTTAAAACAGCTGTTATTGGGAAACTGGGATGGCTCAGCGGGTTAAGCACTCGCTTTGCAGCCCCGAGGACCGAGGATCAAATCCCGGCTCTGACCCATCTGCTAAGCTTGGGTATGCCCCCAGTTCAATTCTTGCTGGGGCCTATGCGGGAGGCTCCCCGCCCAGTTTTTGCCCTGCGCAGCCGGCGCCCACCTGTGGAGTGAAACTATATGGAAAACTAATGCTGTCAACTATGGAGACTGCTCTAGGCCCTCCCTCTTCTCTCTGTCTCTCTCCGTCTGTCTCTCTGTCAAAAAAAAACAATCAATCAATAAATAAATCTTTAAAAACGCTGTTATTAAATATTGATACTTTTGTTCAATGTCTTAATATAAAATAGTTAGGGAAAAAATTGCTACATTAAAAATATAAATCACTTATTTAATTTTATAATATTCATAACAGTTAAGTATTGATAATGATAAAATATTAAACTCTTAATTATTATTAATATTAATATTTATCTGTATTATCTGAAGTCTGTAATAATTGTTATGCAGATCAGTAGCTGATTGAAACTTTGTCAATGAGATCATTCAGCTTGCTTCGACGCATTTAGTATCTTCAAATCAGGCTCACAAGATGCAAGATATAGTCTTAAATTCAGACTTGTATTAAGCTTGTTGCAGTATTTATTTTTTATGAAGGTGTAAGAAAAAAAAGCTGTCTCTACTAGTTCAGTATTAGTCAATGGCAAGAGGTATTTGAGTGCCTTCTCACTGAGCTGTTTCTATTCCTCACTGACATCTACCAAGAAGGTAACAAGGTTCTTTCTTTTAAAATCAGAATATTGGTTTGTTTGTTTGTTTGTTTGTTTGACATCATCAAGATGTCAGTGTGAAAGGAGCTCTTGAAACATCTCCTGGAAATAACAATTTGAACAACTGAAATCCAACCAGAGAATCACTAAGCAACATACAGCCTTGGCTGAGGGACCCACTCATCGCAAGAAAATTACATAAAGCTAGAGAAAGGGAGGCAAGAAAGAAAGGGAGCAGTGTGGAGACACGCTGTGGAGCACAACCCAGAGATTTACCTGGAGACCGACCCAGAGGCTGACCCAGAGATCAGAAGAGAGACTGATGAGGTGGGAGCATGGGGGTGCGAGTCAAGATGCAGAACGACTCTGGGTGGATTGGGAGGCCTAGAATGAATAAAGGCAGAGGTGCGGGCAGCCAGAATGCGAGGTGGACAGAAACAGCAGGCACGGCTGACTGTGGCAAGACAATGTGGTGGGAGTGCAGGGGGAGCAGCCGTGGTGTGATGAGGGTGGCCAGAGCACAGTGCAGCAGCCAGAGATCGGTGCCAGTGACAGCACTGAGGGTCTGGCTGCCAGCACATGGGTTGGGGGGCTGGAGTTAAGGGTCTGTAGAACATAAGGCCAGTGACCAAAACAGGAGGTGAGTGTTCCAGAGGCTGGAGTGGGGGCAGCAGGAGTGTTCTGGCAGCTGAGGTGCAGAGTGGCCCTCAGTGAGGTGGGGCCCCAACTGGAGCCCTGCATGGCTGTGGAAACAGAGCCTGGCTGCTTTCCCTTACTCTATTCCCAGCCTTGCCCTGTGGGCCCTGCTCAGCGCCTGCCTTCAGTGAGCTACAGCCAGGAAGCCACCATTGCCCTGTGATGCAATCATACCTGCACCTTTCCCAACTAACTCCACCCCCACTCTTCCCACTGAAGCCACCATTACCCTGTGACACAAACAGACCTGCACCTTTCCCAACAAACCCTGTCCCCGCCTTTCCTGCTGAAACCAGCATAAGGGTCTAAGAAAACTGAAGCACAGGTGTGGCAGCTTCTGACAGCAGTGGAATCTCAGAGGCACAGAACACCATCGCCCATCATATCTTCCCAAAGAGGAGGCATACAGAGACTAGGGCGACTGAATCAAAGAGAAGCCCAGGCTTCTAGGAATTCTCCCACTGTGATAAAACCAAATAAACAAGAGAAAATACTATAAGACACTGCAGCAACACCACCTAGGAAGTAAAAGAAAGATTTCTTCACATTGACCAGGAGAAGAGTCTTCATGTCCAGGAAAAAACAAACAAAAAACAAAAAAACGCACCAACAGCAATGAATACCCTTGTGAACAAAGGTGCTCAGCGAGAGAAAAAAGAAATCTCCACAAAGGAACTTGAAGATATGGAATGATATGAGCTAAATGACACAGAATTCAAGCAAGACTGCAACTCTGAAAACACTCAAAGAAATCAAAGAAAGCTGGTGGAGTACATAGAGGGAGCTAAATGATCTCAGAAAGGTAACTGAATCTATCAAAAAGAATCAAATAGAAATTCTAGAGATAAACAACACAACAAAAGAAATGAAAAATAAAATAGCTAGCATAGGAAGCAGAGCTGATTAGATGTAGGGAAGACAGTGAAATTGAAGACAGAAATTTGGAAATGTCACTGAAGGAAGAAGAGAGAGACCTAAGAACTAAAAGAAATGAAAGATATTTACAAGAGCTATCTGACTCCATTAGAAGGAATAACATAAGAATAATAGGTATTCCAGAGGGAGCAGAGGGCACAGAGAATTTGCTCAAATAGTAGATGAGAACGTCCCAAATTTTTGGCAAGAACTGGAACCTCAAATTCAAAAAGGAAACAGAACCCCTAGCTACTTGAATCCTAGCAACCCTCTCCAAGGCACATTATACTGAAGATATCAAAGGTCAAAGACAAAGAAAGAATCCTCAAGGCAGCCAGAACAAAGACCACTATAACCTATAAAGAAAAGCCCATCAGACTCTCATCAGATTTCTCAACAGAAACTCTACAAGACAGAAGGGAGTAGAATAAAGTATTCAAAATATTAAAGGAGAAAAATTACCAGCTTAGAATCCTCTACCCAGCATAGTTATCCTTTAGATATGAAGGAGTAATAAAGACCTTTTCGGACATACAGAAACTGAAGAAATTCTCCAGTACAAGTTCAGCATTTAAAGAAATACTGAAGGAGGCAATTGCACCTGAAACAAAAACAAAAAAATACATAGGGATAAACTGGAACAACAAAATCCTAAAAGGAGAGAAGTAAAGGTTTAAATTTCCAAAGAGAATGGAGATAAGAAACATCCTTACGTAAAGGAACCACTGCATATATGAAACTTTCTTTTATATAAAATTTATGGTAACCACTGAAAAAGAACTTGGAACTGGAAAACATAACAATAAAAGAAAATAAATACCACCAAACTAAAATAACTGATAGGAATAAAAAAGCAAAGAAGCAATAAAAAAAGAAAAAGAAAAAAAAGAAAAAAGAAAAAGAACTACCAGAAAACAAAATATGAAATGGCTATTGGAAATCCTCATATATCAATCATCACTCTAAATGTAAATGGACTGAATTTGCCAATTAATAGGCACAGAGTGGCAAAATGGATTAGAGAACAAAAACCAATCTTATGCTGTCTACAAGAGACACACCTCAGCCAAAGGAACAAACACAGACTCAAAGTGAAAGGATAGAAAAAAATACTCCAAGTAAATGGCACCCAGAGAAAAGCAGGTGAAGAAGACTTCAGAATCAAAAAAATAATAAGAGACAAAGATGGACATTTCCTAATGATAAAGGGGACAATACAACAAGAAGATATTACACTTATTAGTATATATGCTCCCAACCAAGAAGCACCAAAATTTACAAAGCAACTACTATCAGATCTAAAAGGAGAAACTGACAAAAACACAATTATAGTAGGGGACCTAAACACCCCATTGACAGAATGGACAGATCATCCAAAAAGAAAATAAATAAGGAAATAGCAGCTTTAAATTATACATTATAGTAACTAGACAAAACTTACCTTACCTCCATATGCAAAAGTAATGTGTTGTGCATGCTGTTTATTTCTTCACAGAGCACTTTAAACAGTGGGATTTCATGGTTGTGACTTAATAATATTTACAACTTTTACAGCCTCATCAAGAACATCTTTCAGTTTACTAGGAAGAGGCTTGCAAGACTTTGGATGCAAGACTTTGTCTAAGAATGCAGCAGTGATTCCATGATACATAGCAGCTACTTCCTGAATTCGGCCATGCAGGCCTCTTGCCTGTGTCAGTGCACACACCACAACAATTCCATCACCTAATGTCCTTTTCAGTGACATAACCATGGACTGCATTAAATGAAGGGTGTCCTAAAATTCACGCAATATTTGAATTTTGCGTCATTTGTGCGGTAAAGTGTTGCCAATGGAAAAAAAAAGACAACGTGACAGCTGACAGTTCAAGGTCATTAAAAATGGAGTGCTACATAAAAGAACAATGTGTTTTCATTGTTGAGCAATATTTTAAAAATAATGAAGGTTTGGCAGCTAGAGTTCCCAATTTTCGTACAAAATATGGTTGGAATAGTGATTTAACTTCATCAACTGTGAAGAGATTAATTAAAAAATTTAGGGATACTGTATAAATTAGTGATCTTAAACACTCTAGCCATCCTTCAACAAGTTGTTCAACACAAAACATCAAAGCAGTTCGCAAGAGTGTCGCTGAGAATCCAGGGACATCAATTCGGCACCGTGGTCGAGAATTGGACATTTTGAGAAGCTCTCTACAGCGTATTCTCATGAAAGATTTGCATCTTCATGCTTACAAAGTTCAACTGACTCAAGAACTGAAGCCTACTGACCACGCACAGTGAATAGAGTTTGCTGAATGGATTATGGAACAAGTGGATGCTGATTTTTCAAACAAAATCATCTTCAGCGGATGAGGCTCATTTTCATCTTGATGGCTTGGTGATCAGAATTGGTCGTCCAGATCATGCAATTTAACGCCGTTGGACTTTTTTTCTTTGGGGTTTTTTGAAGTCTAAGGTTTATGCCAACAAGCCCACGACCACCCACACCTTGAAGGAAGAAATTGAGCGCTGTATCAATGAAATTCAGCCACATTTATGCAAAACGGTCATAGAAAATTTCAACAAAAGAGTGCATATGTGCCAGCAAAGCCGTGGAGGCCATTTACCTGATATGCTATTCCATACATAACCCTATACTGTATACTTTATGAATCAATAAAAAGTTTACAATTTTTATTAATAAACCTGTGTTTTCTATCAAAATTACTTCTTGCATGAATTTTGGGACGCCCATTATATATTTGCTCTGTCAATGAGTAACAAAGCAACAGGTTTTCTTCAATTTCATTTCCTACCAAGTACCTTAAGATGATGAGCAAAATAGATAAATCAGCAACATGTACACTTTCATGAACCTGGATGGAAAATAATTTACTTTTTCTAATTCTATCTACTACTACAACTTCAACATTGTCAAACATTTTCTGATTTTTCTGAGACACTGCATTGTTTGAAAAAGACATAGCATTGATTTTGTGGACATGTTCTCCAAACACACAAAAAATAGTATCCTTAATACAAAGAGAAATTAAATCTTCAGCCATGCAATGTGCAATACAGTATGAAGCCTCAACTGCACTTTTATTGTCCTTCTTTCCTAACATGTATGAAGTAACAGTCGGACGCATTTCTAAGGGCTGAAAATAATGTATTTCTTGGTTTTTATACATAGGATGTTTAGTTTGTACATGTCACATGAGTAGAGAGTTTCATGCAACTGTTGGATAATATATCCCCACACTCAACACACAAAGGCTTAGGACAGTCATCATCCCCTACAAATGAAAACCCATATTTAATATACTGTTCAGAGTATTTCTTCTGTGTAGTACCTGAAGCCCGCACCTTTTTTACTGTCATCCAGTGTGGGTGTACTCATAGCTGCCGACAGGTGTTGAGAAGTACTGGGTGAAGGGTTATAATCCACATCAAGTTTTGTTTGCTTTATTTTTTTTTATTTTTTTAAGATTTATTTTTATTGTTTTTGACAGAGACAGAGAGAAGGGGAAGGGCCCAGAGCAGTCTTCATAGTTAACAGCATTAGTTTTCCATATACCGGTAGTTTCACTCCACAGGTGGGCACGGGGCTGCGCAGGGCAGGAACTGGGCCAGGAGCCTCTCGCATAGGCCCTGGCAAGAACTGAACTGGGGGCATACCCCAGTTCAGCACATGGGTCCACACCTGGGCCAGGGCCAGGATTCGATCCTCAGGCTCCAGGGCTACAAAGCGAGCGCTTAACCTGCTAAGCCATCCAGCTTTCTCAAGTTTTGGGGTTTTTTTTACCATTCCTCTTTTCAACCACTGATCCATAACTGATATGCTTAAAAATCACTGACAATTATAACTGAAACTATGTCACATGTTAAATTAAAAAACTACCTGAATAGAATCACAATTAAAGACAACACACTTACTTTTACCCAGTCAATAACTAAACTGATTGAACAGTCTGGTTAGGGATGTATTTATGTCTGAGGAAATCCTAGAAACACCACAGATGAATTTTTCTGAAACTGTGGGTAATGATTGTAGAAGAGTGATTTGGTGGCAGGGCTCAGCCACGCCTTCACCAATCATCATTTGCTAATGTGATCTAATTTTGAAGTGTCACTGTTAATAATGATTCAAACCTCACATTTATTGTCCCATCAGTAATGTTTTGCATTTGCTTACTTTACCTTTTTTTTTTTGCCATTATTGATTATTTTTGCATACCCCTGAATAGCCCAGCACATATCCCCAGGGGGTATGTGTACCACTGCTTGGAAACTGATACAATAGAATAATGCTTTTTTAATTGTATTGTCAGGACCCATTAGTGCTGAAATCAATTTAGTGTGGTGACAACCATATAGAATAAAAAATATCAGAGTGTATTACTTATAATCAAGGACAAGTACTATTGCAACTTTTGCTTCAGTAATATGTTCATGTGTATGTGCATGTGTATTTATGTACACTTACCTATACTGCTAGGCTATGATGTAAATTGTATTCTTACTAGGGATAGTAAGAATACAATTTGAAGACCTCTAAAACAGAGTGATCCACTTTAGGGAAGTCCAGTATAAAAATCCTAATTCATTAGTATTAGCCACATTAAGAGGTAATTATTCCTGTTAAATGGAATTTCTTTAAGTGACATGTTCTTCCTCTCTCTGCATTAGAAATGTTTCAATTTACAGAGGGGGAAAAAAGGATTTATGTATGCGTTATCAAGTATACTACTTCTTTAAAATATGAGGTACCTGGTTAATTCAGAACTGATTTCAAGATACAACATTTATACAAGTCAAAAACATAAATGATTACTTTGTTCAAAATGATGGCTAATCACTTGCTTTGAAATAAACCATTGTATTAATCCACTAATTAATCCACCATGGAGTAAAAGAGGAAGAGGCTGGAGAGAAAGTTCAGTGGGAAAGCGTGGCTTTACTCAACAACCTCCCCTGATCATTCTGCATATGTAAAAATTAGAAGAAATTTATACTACCCCAAAATTATATTTCAGAAAATAGAAAGTTGCCTTATGTTTGAATCTATATAGTCTCCTATATTATGAGGCATTCTCTCAACTACATTTTTTATTATCAAAAAGCCAAAAGCCTATTATCTCCAAGATAACAGGAATTGAAATCAAGCAATTCTTTCATGCTGGATGTGATGGCAACTAATTTTAATGTGAGAAATCACGTCCAAACATTACTTTGTAAGACCAGTGATTTCATGAAAAAGGGATGTACGTTTGAAGGTTACTTGAGAACTATTTGGAGAAGAAAAACTGAAACAACCTCAATCAATACTAGATAGAGATGCTTATGAAAATCACGTGAATGAATGAATAAAGAAGGTCAAAATTTCAACAACAATTTAAGTAAATATTTCTTCACAATTGCCTATACTGCACGTCCTTGTACAAGTTACACAGAAGTGCTAGGTTGTGGACATCATGTCCACATATATATATACATATATATCTATAGAAAGAAAGGAAAAATACAAATGCCTTTGTCATGTGAATGGGCTCACAGGGCTTGGCATAAAGTCTATACTAGCAGCATCATATAGAAATTTGAGACAGATGACATTTTAAATCAAGTTAGATAGAAATCAATAAGCCAAAAGTAGGCTAATAACAAAAAAGACTCATAATTCAAATAAATATGTGAAATATCTGAATAAATGATTCCATAAAATGTGCAAGTAGAAGAATGCCATTTCTAAATTATTAATTATATATGTGATTTTAAACATATTCAAGTAAATTAATAAATTAAATATAAGTAGACATTTTACTTTTTATATCCTGAAAATGTATATATTCTAGGTGACATAAAAATTTTTCTAAAACCATCCCATTAGAAAACTGGGAACTACCTTATAATTGAGGGTACCTTATACATGGACATATATGCTAATCTGCATCTCAGGAAACGGAAGACTGTCAATTGTTGACTTGTAAGTGAACTGTACTGCTGGTAACTATTGCAATAAATTAAAAGCCCTAAATTAAAATACCAATAACTTTACATCCCTGTGACTGCTTTATAACTACCAATTTGTAATTTGTACTTCTTAATCCCCTTTACCATTTTTTACCCAGTCCCCCAACCATTGGGAATACAGTCAATAAGACTATAATAATTGTATACTGTTAGGTGGGTACTAGACTAATCAGGGGGATTACTTTGTAAATTATATAAATGTCTAACCACTATGCTGTAAACCTGAAATGAATACAAAATATTGAATGCCAACTATAATTGAAAAAAAAGAATTGATTTCTGCAGAAATCAAGGTAAAAGAGCTTTACCCTTATTCTTTATACCTAATTACTTAAATCTTTGTAAACGTCTCATCTATTCATTTTAATATATATTTTATGATCCTTTACTAATGCAAAGAGTTTTTCTGTGGGTTATAAGATATACTCAGATGAACAAAACATAGTTATACCTTCAAGAATCTAACACTTGAAAATGGGACATGAAATATGGAGAAAGAAAAGAAACCCTATAACTAGGCTGACCAGATGTCTCATTTTAAATGGGACAGAAAACAATGGGACTGTTCTGTTTCAAACAGTAGGTATAGGCAGCCTACTGACACCTTGAATTTTGCCCAGTGAGACTACACTGACCACCATACCTACCATTTGAAACAAGACAGTATCACTGTTTTCTGTTCCATTTAAAATGGGACATCTGGTCAGCCCACCTATAACTAAAGATTCAGAATGCATAAAAGTGATGTGGCACTTCCAAGAGAGCGATTATTTCCAGCTGACTGGTGTTTCATCACTACCCAGACACAGCCACTCTTCAAGTTTTCTACCCTAAATGTTTGATACAAGATATCCATCATTTTATAAACGCAGCACTGACTCACACACAGTTCAGCCCAAACATGGTACGTGGTGATATAGCTTTATGGGCCAATGATTCAATACTAAAAGACAAAGAATTACATCGCAGCATCCCTAAGTGACCTCTCCATCTATCAGGTGCAATAAAACATGGACAGGTGAAGCAAGGAAACCAATGAGGCTTCCCTGCTGTTTCTTGATCTGGCCAAGCACATACCCACCTCAGGCCCTTCCTTCTCTGTCTAGAAGGCCCTTCCCCTCCAATTATCTGCATGGTTCACTCCTTCATATCTTTGAGCTCTCTATGCTCTAGGCCTTCCCTGACCACCATATAAAAAGTAGCATCACCCCCAACCATGCCATACTCTATTGCCTTCCCAGCTTTATTCTTCATAGCACTTACTGACACCTGACATAATAAAGGGTGTCCCAAAATTCACACAAAAAGTAATTTTAATAGAAAACACAGGTTTATAATTAAAAATTGTACATTTTCATTGCTCAACAATGAAAACATGTTGTTCTTTCATGTAGCACTCCATTTTTAATAACCCTGAACTGTCAGCTGTAACGCTTTTTTGTTGTTGTTGGCAACACTTTACAGCACAAATGACGCAAAATTCAAATCTAATCTTGCGTGAATTTTGGGACACCCTTTATATATTTGCTTATTTATTTATTTTCAATCTCCTTCCACTAAATGGTTGGCAATGGCAGTAACTTAAGCCCCTGCCCCACACTCCCCAACCACAACCCTGCTGTATCCTTTGCACTTAAAATAGTGTCTGGCCCAGAAAAGGGGCTCAATAAGTATTTGTTGAAAGAATGAATTAATGATTTATTTCATCATTAGAACCTTAAAATCATCACTCACCACGGCTGAAGTTCCATAAATTCATCCAGAATCATGACAAAGACCCTAACTCTAAAGTGTACATAATTACTTTATGAAAATAAGTTTTTGGGGTAGAACTACAGCATACGTAGAGATATGAATAAATAAAATTGTTTTAATTCTATCATAAATTTGTTATAGGCCATGGAATGAACATAATTTAATGTCCACAGTACAAATAAGAAATTCTAATGTTTTAGATCTTAGATGCTATTAAAAAATAAATTTATTCATGTATTCATGAGACAAATATTGAGTGCTTATGATAGGTATAATGTTGGGTGAGGTGCTATATTTGATTTTTATTTTAAAAAGTAGACTTTACACTTCACTGTAAAGTTATATACTGTCATTATAGATAGGGAAAGCTCATCTTTTTAAACATACTTATACTTTTTTCCATTATTTTACCCTAAGCTTTATTTATTTATGTCAGCAATTCCTGAGAGAAAATAGTCACAGGAAGTACTTTACCAGGGGAGTCTATTATTCAACTAATTTTAAAGGTAAATATTTTTCTTGTTTCATTGATTTAAAGGGAAGGGGAAACCACTGTGTTTAACATTTAATGCTCACTATTATAAAAATTACCTAGTAGCAGTCAAACTCTAATTGCACAGGGCTAATTGGTTCCACTACAAATTCATGTTCTCCAAATGTAGGAGGCCCTCATAGTTGAGTGATAATCTTTTCTTCACCTCTAATTGACTCACTGATACATTTCCACAGTGCATACTCCCAAGTCTTTCTTATTCCCAACCTGCCTACCTCTCTTTTGACTTTATATTTAGACCACTGTGGCTAAATTCCTTTTGTTCCACCTTAAAGTCCCCATTCTGTCTCAAGAATCTTTCCTTTGCCTTTATCCACTATGCTTTCATCTTCTTGAAGATTGTACTTCATCAGTTTAGCCCTTCCCTTGCACTTTCAATCTCTCTTCCTTTCAATCAAGTCTTCTCCTCCATTTATAAAGTAGGCTCAAGTCTTCTTATACTAAAAACATTACGTTCCCTCTACAATGCCATTGCTTTGATATAATGAACTGTCTCCTTCCTCTTTACCACCTGACTTAAGAAAAAAGAAGTCTGTCTTCCCCGTTTTCTATGTACATCAGCCCACACTCTTCAAACCCTTGCATCCTGGCTGCCACTTTCAAAAAGATAATCAAGGAAAAGGAAAGCCAGGCTTCAAATGCAATGGCTTTTCCTTCATTGCACCCCCACCCTGTGAGGTGTGTTGTATGTGCATGAATGAAGTATGAATGATGGTAGCTCCCCTTTCCTAGTTTCCATGGCACCGTACTATTTCCACCATTTTTCTCTAACTGCCCCTTATTTAATATTGTTCTACTCTTCTTTCCCTTTTCCAACATACAGCCAACCTCCAAGGATCCTACTCCCTACACTTTGCCTGTTCTGGCTTCATTTTGTTTATTGGCCATTCCTGAGACATCAAATTTGCTCCTAAATGGGTAATTTACCAATCCCTCCTGGTAGCTCTAATCTCTCTTAGAAGACCAATGCCTGTATTCTAGTCCCTTCATTTGGACAAACCTGTCATGTCCAAAATGAAACTTTTTTTCTCCTTTCCTTCATCCTCCTTTGAATCTCCTGACAATGACCCAATCATTCTCTCAGCTGAGTCTGACAATGACCTTTGATTTCCCTGTCAGTCTTCAGATATTTCCTGCACCCTGTCTCTTGAGTCTGTCATTTCCTCTTTACTCCACTGCCTCATTTCCTCTTACCCCTAGTTTGGTTAGAATCTATGTGGTCTCCCTACTATCAATCTCTTCACATTTCATTACATCCAACACAATGTTACAAGATCATCATCCTAGAGCACAGATCTGATACTGGCAACTCTACTCTTCAGAAACCTTCCATGGCTGCCCAGTATTTATTGAATAAAATCCGCATACAGGCTGCTCTACAACCTTGAAAGAACCTCTGTTTCTCACCACATTACCTCTTTCATTACATCTCTTGGCATTCCCTGAGCTCTAGCCAAAGCACACCATTCTTTGTTCCCTATGAAGGCATACACCTTCCCACCACTAATCCTTTGCTTTGTGTTCCTCCCCAAGTATGCTCTTCTTTCCCTGCCAGACCAAGTGTCACCTATATAAATCCGTTCAACTGCTATCTCTTCCATGTAACCTTCCTGATTCTTTCATTTTATGTCAGTACTGTAACTTGTGATTTCCCACAGCACAGCAGGAATATGGCTTTTTCAGCACGTAACCATTTTTATAGTTGATTACATGCATGCTCTCTCTCTCCTTCCAGGTCATAAACTTCCTCTGGACAGTATCTACGTCTCCTCATTCTTGAAATCTCAAGCTCTCCCAACATTTCCCAAACCGTAATCAAAGGTATATAGTGCCTGAGATATAGTAGGCAAATAACAAATATTTGTAAGTTAATGATGGTAACCCAAAGGGTTAACTGTGAGTTTCAGGTATGAAATTACATTAATTTTAGCAACAATTACTTTTCCCTGGTAGACTACAAGTCTCATCTCTCCTAGTGCCATAGTTTCTTCCGTTTGGCCCCAAATGTTTTTTATTTCTAAGTCTTCTGAAAAATAAACTCTAAGAGATGCAACAATGAAAAAGAAAAAAAAAAGCATTAATGCTAGTTTAAGTGAAGAAAACACATTGATGCAAAACAAATGGCTGGCTGCAGGCTACAGCAAAAGGTACAACTATTTACCAGACTGAATTATAGGATTCAAGCTGCTATAATAACCTTACTTGTCTTAATCTTTAGAAAAGCCAGGCATTGCATTTTAAATTTATCACATTTGTATTAGAAAGGAAATCACTAATTCCTCAGTCATCAATTGTGCTGTTATATAATTCTTTTTCTAAACAGGTTATTTACCTTGGTAATTCCTAATATTCTTAAACTTTCTTGAAAAATGTCTACATCTCTGGATTTTACTTGCAAATATAGATAACAAAAATAGTCTCTAAGAATGTCTTTTAAATTCCTTAAGTACTTTTCTCAGAAAGAAATTGGCAGAACTAACAAGAAGTAAAGAATTAAGATTCAAAATTCATTTTAATAAATCTATCCTTATATCTTGGATAAGCTCCAACGACCTCACATTAAAATTTTAGAAGGCTTCACTTGAAGGACAAGGGAAATTTCATGGTCACAGCTTCAAGAGCACCTCCTCTATATATTATCATTAATTAAGAGAACATAAATGGGAAGAAGAAAACATGTGGCTAGCCCTAGTTTTATTGTCTTCACAATGATATGCAACCTTTGCTAAAGCAAAACAAAAAAATTTTTAAAAAAAAATAAACTTCTGATGCCACTGATTGTATAGTTACTTGTGTAGTTATAACTGCTACAGTCTTTTCAAAGAGGACCAGGGCAACCAGTTTGGATTCTGACAACAATGCAGTAGAATTTCAGATGTTATAGTTCAAATATGTTCTAAGAAGGTTAATCTAGTCCCATGACATTATAATAAAGATGAATCAAGATATTTTAAGTAAAAGGTGCCTTTATTCCCACAAGTACCATAGGAGAAACAGAGGCACTGGGAAATCAAGCTGCAGTGGACACACATGTGAATATCCTATCTCCCTGTCCCTCTATCCAACCCCACACAAGCCTCACTTTTTTTATGATGAGACAATTAAGCAGCTATAGACTCTAGATGCAATTCTGTGTCCTGGTTCCCACCAGGTGACTTATTGCCAGTCCAACATTTTCCAGATTTCCTACTAGCAGGCTACATCGGCTAGAAAAGCAGGCGTCAATGACCCAGAACCCCATCACCTTGGGTCTTGGGGAACTTCAGTTCCAGCATGATACAGCGCACCACCTAGCCACTGTGAAAGCTGGGAGAGTGGATGTCACTAGCAACAGAAATAAAGTATACCTTTTCCTAAGGAAAATGCCTTGTCTGTGTGACAATGACCAAGGGGTTACCAAACATTTCTTAGTATGATCAGTTTCTTCTTTTTAACTACTCGCCCCCACCACCACCACCACCACCACCACCACCGCTAAATATCTCTATACACACCTCCAGAGTTTATTCTACAAGAACCAATATGAAGAACACCCATTCTTCAGCCATTAGGTTTCCAGTGTGTAAATGTGGAAGGGAAAGGTCTAGTTGACATTCAAAGTTGTGGAGCTTGGGAGAGGAATATGGCCATTAAAAACCTTTCTCCTTCAAGCCAGAAAAACTACCGGTATAAACAATAGAAACTGCAGAGTCAAGTGTCTAAGGACCTTACAGAACAGGGGCTGAGCAGAAAAGTGTCACAGGATGGAACCTCCCTTCAAAACCAGGATGCCAGCAAGCCCAGAAGGGGGTAATCACTATCCTATTTCCTTGCCGTGTGCCCAAAGCCACATGCACACTTCCACATCCCCATATCAAAAGGCTGGAGAAAGGGGAAGTGAGAGGCTCTTCACTCGGCCATCCACACGCAGGACCAGAACAGAGGCTGTCTGTACTCAGAGTTGCAGGGTCAAAATAACAAACACTGTCCCATAGTCAGCGGTGACAGCAAGGCAGATCTTTGGGTTCGGAGGGCTGCTAGGGGAGTGTGGATGTAATCACCGGAGTACACACACTCACACAGGATTTTACAAATACACCCCCCCACACTCCTTCCCTCCACACTCACGGCCCAAGTGTATCCTGCCCACTTCACGGTTGCCATCACCACACTATTTCTCCCAGAGGAGAGTCGGTGGAGAGATGAGGGATCCTAGCGGGGATTCCTGGAAATGTCATCCCCCGACACCTTTGGTCCGCCACCTCCAACCCCCTTGGTTGTCTCTCTCTCTCTCTCCCTCCCTCTCTCTCTCTCCCGATTTCCCTCCTACCATGTCTGTCATCAGGCCTGCCCGCTGCCCCCAAAGCCCTGCGTCTCAACGCGCATCGGACAACGCGCAACGTCCCGTTTCACCGCCCCGTTGGCACGATGGCTAAAGGTACTGACCCTTGGATGTCGCCGGCTGTCTTTCCTTAACCGCACCATTGTTCTACGAAACCCCTCGCACCCGGGGGCGCCCTTCGACGAGGACCCCGATTTTGTCGGAGGTGGCATCAGCACTGGGCACCCCCATTCACTCACCCCTCCCTGGCGGTGGTACCCTGCCTGACAGCTGGGTTCGCGGGCCCGCGGGAGGCGCTAATGACAGGGTTAGTACGAAGCCGGGTAATAAAGCTCCGCTCTAGCCGCTCCTACCTCCAGCGCCACCATCTTCTCACGGCACCGCTGCTGCCGCCGCTGCCGCCGCCGCCCTCGCCGCCCTCGCCGCCGCCGCCAGGACCGCAGCCGCCCTCGCCCAGCTCCGCAGCCGCCACTCGGGCCCCTCTGGTGCTGCGGCCCCACCCCCTTCTCGCCACTCTCCCACCCCTCGTGACGCGCGCCGCAGCCGAGCCAGCCGGCCTGCGCGGAAGGGAGCGCGGGGGGAGCGCGCGCGCACACGCCGCATGTTAGCAGCGCCCGACTCCCACGCCCACCCGCGTGTGCGCGCGGCGCGAGCCCGAAGCGGAGGGGCGGCTCCTCCGCGAAGCGCGGGGCCGCAGCGTTCCAGTTCCCTCGTGGGTGGGCGTTCGGGGGCCCTCGTCTGGGCTCCCTCCGCGGGCTCCGGGCCGGGCTCTCGGAGCGGGAATGGTGGCTGCATCCCCCAGGAGACAGACGGGGCTCCCCACCCTCCTCGGCGGAAGCCTAAAGAGGTCGCCAGCTGCTGCGCACAGGCACAGACTGCGCTGCAGCGCGTCCGCTCTCGCGGTGTGTTCTCTGTCCTTCCTTAATTCCTTGCGTGCCCGCTTCTCGGGCCCCCACATACTGCCTGCACCTCCGCCTGGCGGCCCACAGCGTCTCTGAAACGTGCTGCACTTTCGCATTTTCTGACGCTAGGGGGCGAGCTTCTCGTGTTTGAGCCCGAGGAAGGGTGGCAGCGTTTGCAGCCCTCGAGGGGCACTGCCCAATTTTGCGTGAAAGCAGAAAGCTTCTGGATTATGATGCCTCGAAATTCTCAGTTTGTTTTTTCTGCTCGCTTTTTAATTCCCGTTAATTAGAACTTAAAGTGTATTTGAACCTGGCTTAGGGCGACAACACCAGATATGGATGGGAGGGAGAAAGTGGAACCTTTGAAGCAGGGACCAGGTGGCCGGTGCTGTGTGTTAATGAAAAGCAGTGAGTGGGTTGGATAGGCCTCCGGAGACGTGGGTCCTGGTGCCAGCCTCACCTGTAATTGGCTGTGTAATATGAGCCAAATCACTCCCCCTCTTCAGGACACAGATTTCTCAGTAATAATAAATTATAGTTCCAAAAAGCCTTATACTTTGCAAAACCCTCTTCGCACACATATTCTCATCTAGTAAAAGGAAAATAAGCCTTGCTTATTCAGATCCCTTGGGAAATGGCTCTTACCAGACTGTGCGTCCATATTATTTTAAGCACAATGCCTCCAGAAAAATTGGGAGTGTAGCCTGAAGCATTCTCAAAGTCTTGTGTTTTAACTTTAAAATGTATATGAATTTGCGTTCTACTTAATAATTTTTTTTTTTTTTTTTTTTTGCTTTATTATGCTCGTCCTGACATTACTCTTTTTTTTTTTTTCCAGTATTTATTCAGCGTGTATTCTGGACATGGTCCTTGTTCTCCCAGAGTCCAGAGAACCCTGAAAGAAACGGGTGTTGAACAATCAACTAAAAATTAAGATCACTGTGGCCAATTCTGCAATGCGAAAGTACTAAAGGCTCACAGGGAAACCTAATCTAGACTCTGGGATTAGATAAATAAAGCTTTCCAAGGAAACGACCTTTCAGGTTGCCCAGGAGAGGCAGCAGTGAGACCCTTCCAGGTACGGAAGAGGAAAGGTGAGGAAACCCACCAGGGGAGCTGAAGTGAGAGGGAATATGAAATGGGCTGGAGAGGTGGGCGACAGCAGCCAGAACCTGCACGTCCTTGTGGGCCATTTAAAATAAGGATTTTTTTTCTTGTAAGAGTTGAGAGTGAATAGTCATGATCACGTTTCAGTTCCATGATATATCAGTGAGATAGCTATGTGAAAAATTGATTCATGAAGGGCAAGGTCCAGGCTGGAGAGATTCTGAGCTCATGATACATCCCTGCTTATGCTACTCGATGAGTAGTTAGGGTTTTCAGTTTCTACACTAACTGATCTTTTGCTTGTTTTTAGTTCTTGCCTCTGCTTTCATACATACCAGTTTGGGACTTTTAGAGTGTCTGTCTGTAAATCCATATTCTGTTACTTTTAATCTGCTGTGGTTTTAGAAAGAAAATTAACTAACCTTGTTAGAATGTCAAGCTACTTAAGGGATGTATAATAGGTTCTGAGATGCTCTTTTTTGGGCATACACTTGGCGCCGTTTGATTTATCTCAGAGATTTTTGTTTACTTTCTAGTTTTGCATTGTGTTTCCAGTGAGGCAAAGTTCCTTGATGAGAAATACATTATTGCTTTAATAATACCTTCCCCTCAAATCTTGCATCGCAGGATTTTGGTGCCAATTAAAGAAAGTGTGTGAAGTTATTCTGCAAAGTATTAAGTGCCATAAAAACAAAAGTAATAATTGTTATGGCAGCTTAGAGACTCTGAAACTAATTAATCACTAAATATTCACATCTGGAAAACTCTCTCCTTCTTGCTTCCCCTGCACTTCCACACACACACACACACACAAACAAAAAAAAACAATAAAAAAAAAACAGATATGCCTATTCTTCATGGAGAGTGTGGAGCATCACCTTAAGTGCTCATGTTACTCTTTGTGCCTTGACCAGTAGGAAACTCAAAGCCAAATTTACAGATCATTGTAGGAAATGGGTGGGGCCATATGGCATTTATATCTGTGTCTGCTCTTCTTTTGATCTTGTTCTTCTGGCTATAGTTTTCCTGTGCCTGATTTATTGGTATTTTTCTACTTTATTATAGGTCTTATAAGCCACTTAAAATATTTGTACCCCCTACTTCTTTAACAAGGGTCAAAACTACTATTCATGTTGCAGAAGGCGGTATATAAAATGCTGGCAACCTGCCAGCCATTGTAGCAGACAACAATACTATAGACACTATGCCAAGTGACTTGGATTTAAAGGAAAACCTTATCCAGCATTGCATGTGAATCAGAAATCTCTGTGCATGCCAGTTTAGAACCTCAGATTACAGGCCAATTCAAATTTGTCTCCTACTAGCTCATAGATAATTTCCTTTAGTGTGACTTCTGAGGCTCCAATTCCTTCAGCCGGCCCTGTTTCTACAATTATGTTTAACTGGTACAAGCACTGTTTGTCACCTGATAAGAGGGCCAGGATCCATGAATTTTTATTCATTTAGGTTTATTTGTGAAGACCCAAAGATTCCAGAATTCACTAAATTCATTCAACCTTCATGAGAGTGTGACCATGTCTTTTATCCTTTCATATGATTCTAGATAACCAAAACCAGACATGTCTCTTCTGAAAGCAGTAGATAACTTTTCCTTCATTTCAAGTTCCTTCATGGTTATCCTTTTTCTCTCAGTCCTTGCATTTAAACTGGGGTTGTAGGTAGAAAAAACATTCAACAACCTTCAGGTTTTTCTTGAGGATTTCATTCTGCTAATATTTGGTAAGCCAGCAACCTTTCTAATCTATTTTATGGCCTTTTTTTTTTGTCCCAGTATTTAAAATGTATGAACAAAATAAACAGTTATGAAATGTAGGTATCCTAAACTACAATACACGTATTTTTGTATGCTGAATCTTACTTTGCCAGCTTTTTCCCTGGACATAAATTCTGTCCTGGCTTCAGATAGAACTTCTTCCTTTCTACTCCCTAAACAGGTTAAGCTCCCCACTTCTCTTTTCCTTGAATCACATTCACTTCACTCAGAATGTTGTACTATCGCTATGCTTACCAGTGGAAGACATTGTGATGCCACACAGAGTAATTCTACTCTGAAAATGGTCTATGAATTAAGAGTGTCATGAGAATGTAATTACTTTTTTTAATAGTTATATGCCCACCAGTGGCATAGCTTCCACTCCTGGGGCTAAGTCACTCCTCCTCAAATCAAATGGCTGATTGGGGATAGAGCAAGATCTAGGAACTACAACTTGTGGGAAATAGAGGCAAACGAGAGCATCAACTTCTCTGTTCATCTCAGACTTGTAATAGTGAACAATGAGAATTTTTAACCTACGGTAATAAAGGAATTGGTATATAGACTGACACCTTTATGATAAGTAGTATTCAAGATACAGTGTTCCCTCGCCACTTCGCGCTTCATGTTTTGCTGCTTCAGTGCTTCGCGGGTTTTTCCAAAATATTCATCAAAAAATAAAAATGAAAAAATACAACCATGTCGGCAGCCACATTGCGGAAAGGAGCGTTGTTTCATGTTGATGTGCGCGAGAGAAGGATCCCTGCATGTCAAACAAAGAGATGAGTTGACTCAGAGTCCATCCCACGGGCTCTCATAAAGGCGCGTGATTGGTTTCCGGTGCGACATCGACCCATGAGAGTACGAGTGGATTTATCCCTGTGAGTTGATTGTCTGCGCATCATCGCAGCCTCACCTAGCATCTTCTCTTGTTGTGTCTCGCCAGTCTTGTCCATGATGTTGACTATCTCGCATACTGTATTTTAGTGTTGTGTTGGCGATAACTTGTTTTGTTTAAGTGATCACTTTTTTTATTAATTAAGCCCTTATAATGCCGCCTAAGCGCTGTGCCCCTGCGAAAGCTTCCTCCGGGGCACCCAAGAGGAAGAAGATGATGACCATCAGCGAAAAAGTGAAACTTTTAGATATGATCAAAGAGGGCAGAAGC
>PVKE010002260.1:25502-46877 GCA_004027555.1 Craseonycteris thonglongyai
ACATCCGCAAAACTGCTTCAATAACCTTCAATAAAGAAGCGAAACGTGTGGTAACTCCGCGTAATAACAGAATTGTGAAAATGGAAGCTGCACTGGCATTGTGGATTGCTGATGGCAGGAAAAAGACAGTGAGTTTGGACACTAATATGATCAGGACAAAGGCCAAAGCTCTCTACGACCAAATCTTGCCCGATGACAATGAAGAGGCTGAAGAAGGTGCTGACGAACCTCAAGCCAGTACTAGCGCTGCCAGGAGTGATTCGCCTCCTCGAGGATGAGGCTTTTCAACCAGCAAAGGCTGGTTCGAAAAATTTCAAAAAAGATACGGCCTCAGAAACGTGCTTCTGTATGGTGAGGCTTCCTCTGCTGACAACGATGCTGCTTGTCGTTCCGTGGAGGAAAAGTTTCCTAACCTCATCAGTGAGGCTACCCCTCCCTCACTGAAAACAAAGAAGAAACTGAAAAGCGTGGCCTTACCCTGGAGAATCTGCAACAATTGTGCAACATGGCAAGAGCGATGCAACAATTTGCACAAGACATTGACGACAATAGGGTTCGAGCTGTCGAGTTTAGCAATCGCGTTGACGGAGTTATGTCCTTGTACAGGGGAATTTTGAAGGAAAAGAAAAAACAAAGACGACAACTACCCATCACCATGTTTCTCTCCGGCTCTCCCGTCAGCGCCTCCAGCAGAAGAGTCTCCGAGGGAGCCTAAAGCTTCTACGAGTCACGTGAGAGCCTCTCCTCCGCCACCCACACAAGACTCTTCGCCTCTCTCAGAAAGCAATGTTGATGAATGTTTATTACTGTACAAGGTTTTGTAATTAACCATATTAATTAGCACTGACACGTTTAAGTAAATACGTATACTGTTGTAATTTTTGTCTTAAATGAGTAAAGTATGAATACTGTTTACATATTTAAAACATTCTTGTATCCGCATACACGAAAGTTCCTAGGGGCAAATCCTACTTCGCGGTTTTTCAGCTTTCGCGGAAGGTTCTGGTCCCCATTAACCGCGAAAAACGAGGGATCACTGTACCACAATCAACTTTTTTTTAATAATCTGAAAAAACATTATGTTCTTGTGAAAAAACTTAAGTTCTTACCTTTAACTGAAAAAATCTGGATACAAAATTATGTTGGCAGTTGATCACAACTGTTACAAGTCCACAGAAAAAAAGTACATCAAAATGTTAGGAGTAGTCCACTCAGACAGTAGGGTTATTTTACTCTTTCTATGTCTTGATAGTATTTTTTTTTTTTTTTTTTACAATGTACATATGACCTTAACAACTTGAAAAGATAAGATTATTTAAAAATTGGCTCTAAAATTAACATTACCATCAGATGCCATAAAAATAACTGCTGGGTCACTTTTTATTTCTAATGCATTTTTCCCAGTTTGATTTTTCCTTTCAGGCTTATTTCAGATACCATATACTTCAAGAAAATGTTTTCAGACTGTGTTACTGTCATTGATGTACCCTGTTGTCTGAAGCTTTGTAGCATTAGCAGCCTTACAGCCTTTATGCAATGTCAAGCTATAGACAAAAATTGATAAAATTGTTTGCTCGTTCTGTTTAACATGTGCTTATTTGTATCATTGTTTCCCAATTTATTTCAGTAGTAAGATATCTGAATATTATGATCATCTGGTAGGAACAACATAAAATATTTATATATTTAATTCACTCTACAAAATAGAAACAATTTTACCAGGAAAAACAATCACTTTTTCTATATACAATAAAACATTAAAACCAGGATTATACTCCAATATCCTTGAATAAGAACCTATGAAATTAAGTTGTCAGCAACTTTAGATTATTTTTTTCTCTCAGTATGTATTTTGTACAGTTATAGATCTTTTTTCCATTTTAATAAATGGTAGTAAAAACTGGTAGTTTAAGGAAGATATGCAAAATAAAAATATAAAATTGAGAAAAATTCTAATAAGTTTTTTTTTCTTCTACTGATTTACAAACTAAGAAATAGGTTACCATTATTCATTTTTGGCAAGAGACAGGTCAGTGCTGTTTCTAGAATAGCACTGATACATGGAAGCATGATTTAAAAATCACTGCTCTATTTCTGTTTTCTGTTAGTTATTTTGTTTCAGATATGTTATCACCTCCCAATCTAGTTCATGAGGCTGTCAAGATTAGTGAACACATGTCAATGGTAGTAGATTCTCCATTAACCAGAATGAAAGCAACCAGCAAAAAAAAGATGAAGAAGAAAATACTTTAAATAAAATTAAAATCTATCTCTAGGGGAAGCTGGGATGGCTCAGTGGGTGAAGCGCTCACTTTGAAGCCCTGGGGATCCAGGATCGAATCCCGGCCCCAGCCCATGTGGACCCACATGCTGAACTGGGGAGTGCCCCCAGTTCGGTTCTCACAAGGGTGAGATCCTGGCCCAGTTCCTGCCCTGTGCAGCCTCACGCCCATCTGTGGAACAAAACTATGTGGAAAAACCAATGATGCACAATTGTGGAGACTGTTCTGGGCCCTCCCCCTTCTCTCTGTCTCTGTATATCTCTCTCTGTCAAAAACAATAAAAATAAATCTTTTAAAATCTATCTCTAGCGAAAATGTAAGTTTAAACTTGGCACGCAGCTGTACATCATGTAAAACCTGACTTTGCATGAGAAACATAGGGCCTCAAAGCAAACTAATATTCATTCATTTTTCAAGAAAGCTGCACACAAGTTTGCTAGGATCACATCATCTACTGATGTAGATCTAATACCACCCATATCCAATTCTGATCCCATCCTAGTTACATCATCAGATCCTGATGATCCTGATATGATGTCTACCCAGTAAACTCTCTACCCATACTGTAACAGTTTTAAGTGTGTATGTGTGTTTTTTCTAGGTTACTTAGTTAAAAAAAATTGTTAGTGAAGTTCAGAAAGTTGAAAAGTTTATTGACTGCCATTAATTAAAATTGCACACTGCATTCACAAAGCTGTTTTTATAATAAAACTGTATTACATTAAGATAAATTTGTCTTTATTTGTCTTAATTTGGTTTTAATTACTGTATTTCAATATGAGTATCAAGGCAACACAGAGTTTATGATATGGCATAGGATATTATGGGGATGGTATTAGTTAGGCCTATTTTTAATAGTAACTCTTAAGTAACTAGAAACTACATTTATCCAGCCTCTACCAATCCCCATGGGTGCCAGTTCACTGAGAGTCTACTGTATATTCCCTTGGTGTTCCCTCCACCAAATACCTAGCATATAATAGAGTACCTAGGAAATACTCATCAAATATTTGTTAGCTGACTGATATATAAATTAGCTATCTCTCCAGTTAAATTGTTCAAGATTATCAAAGTGATTTGCCTTTAAATATTTTTTTCTCTTTTTTACTAGTTTTATTAGCATTAAATAGCTCTTTAAAAAAAATAGCAAAAAATAGGAAAAAAGTTATAGATATCTCTATTGACTCAAAATTAAGAAGCCCAGGTAAGGCTTTAATAGTAAATGAAATCAATATACGGTAAGCAGTTTTGGGGAAGCCGGGATGGCTCAGTGGGTTAAGTGCTCACTTTGCAGCCCTGGGGACTGAGGATCAAATCCTGGCCCTGGCCTGTGTGGACCCATGTGCTGAACTGGGGAGTGCCCCCAGTTCAGTTCTCACCAGGGTGAGACCCCAGCCCAGTTCCTGCCCTGTGCAGCCCCAGCCCACCTATGGAATGAAACTATGTGGAAAAACCAATGATGTGCCACTATGGAGACTGTTCTGGGCCCTCCCCCTTCTCTCTGTCTCTGTATCTCTCTCTCTCAAAAACAATAAAAAAATAAGTCTTAAAAACATATATAAGCAGTTTTATCAGACCTTCAGTTCTTTTTGCCAGACAAAAGGGTCTCTCTCTTTCTCTCTCTGACACACACACACACACACACACACACACACACACACACACACACACACAGAAGTGAGATTATATTTAACATAAATTCTACCCTTTAGGAGTTTTCCCCGTATGTTTGCATGATATCGGTATTCAGGATGATATAAGTTATGGTCATATTGAAAATTTAAATAGGTTATACTGTCAAAAAAACATAAATATTTAGATCTTCATTTCACATGCTGCATGAAGTTCCTAATATATGCTAGTCATTTGAGAGACCAAGGTAAATATCGCAAGTTCTCTACTGTCCAAGTCTTTTCTACCTTAAAGTCAGACAGATCTATAAACAAATCATCTCAGTGAAGTGCATTGACTATAATAAAATATGTACAAAGGAGGGCCAGGACAAATGATGTTTGTGTTGTTTGTTATCATTGCTAAGTACAATGTGTTCAGTAATTAAATCAATGCTCTATCTTCTAGAAGTTAAGTCTATAATTAAATAAGCAGATTTTTTTTTAAGGAAATTTTGTTTTCTGATTGTAAAAACAAAAAAAGAATTATGATTACCTAGACTCAATTATTTATTTTCTGTAACCAAAAGATTTGTGAATTTCTCCTAGGTGACATATGTGCATTTTAAAACACTACGGGCAGATAAATGTGTTTGCTTCCAGAAAAGTAACAGAGATTGTCCCCATAATGGACAAACCTTCTGAAAGCTGAAAAGAAAGAATGTAGGGTCTTTGACTTTTTCTGTTAAACAAAAAAAACTGACTTTTAAAATGGGATATTAGTCAGCATGAACTTAAAAAAATAAAATTCTACTTTTATTTTATTCCTCAGATAAATTTATCTTCCTTCTGCCTTCTACTTTAAACTTGTATCTTTTTATTAAGTCTGACAGTGGAGATGCTTCCACGTTAGGTCAGTTTTGCTGTGGATTGAATTTTAAAGGCACATTTTAATTTCAGCATTAAAACAGCCAAGCACTGCTAAATTGAATAGGCTGTGGTTATGGGAACCGCAGAAACTAAGATGGAACCAATAAATGTGTTACTAGAAAAATCTTTTGAGAGCTGACAGATTTTAAGTCACTCTTAATAAGGTCTGATAGTTTAAGGAATAACATGTTCTGGGATTGAGGACAGCAGCTTTGCACCCTTTCTTGCCATTTGGGAATTATTTTCTTCATCATGCTGCTGCAAGCTTATCAAGAAAACTGAATTGAAATGGGTCTCAGTGGGCTGTACAGCATAAATCTGAAACTTGTATAACATAAACTTGAAATTTGTGCAACAATAGAATTCCCTTGCCAAGTGGATAGATAGGGCTGTGTTGCTATTAACAGCATCATGGATGCATTTTTAATTTCATTTGCATATAACAAAGAATAATCTTTCAGGATTCTGTAAAGTCTGCTAAAATAAGATGGTTGAGAGATTTCAGCTATAGACTCTCCTGGTCAATGTTGAATATTAATTTAATAGAAAGTTAAGTATTCTCCAAATTGTTCCATGAATCACTAGTCCTGCGAGAAAACAGTGGCTATTATATAAGAAAAAGTGTTCCAGGATTGAATAAGCCCAGAGAACCCTGGAGTAAACTAATTTTATAGTGTGTTTTTTGTTGTTTTGTATTTCTGTATTGCAAACCTTCTATAAATCTTTAATTGTGAATTTCCAGGAGGAGAATAGAGATGTAAGGTCTAAAATAGGCATGTCCAACCTGTGGCCCAGTATGGCTTTGAATGAGGCCCAACACAAATTCATAAAACACTATAAAAAAAAATTTTTTTTAACTTTTTTAGCTCATCAGCTATTGTTAGCATTAGTGTATTTTGTATTTTATGTGTGGTCCTAGACAATTCTTCTTTCAGTGTGACCCAGGAAGGCCAAAGGTTGGATACCACTGATCTAAAACATTTAGTGTTTCCTTTGCAAGAAATCTTGAGGGACAAGTAAGGCTGTGATGATTTTCATGGGCTCCTTCCTTCATAAATAAATATTAAGGATTATATTTTATAACTGTAAAAAGCGGAATATATTAGTATTATATAATGAAACATTTTCTTTGACCTAAAAATTCTTTTTTTCTGCTTCTAATTTTAAAAGAAATTATAACATTTTTGTGAGCCCCTAAAAGTAATGTAGACCACAGGTATTGTACCTATTCTGTCTATTAATAATAGGTAGGTCGGGACTGAGGACAGGTGTTACATAGTAGTGAGTTACTGCACAAAACACACGCAATGGAATTCAAAGGCACAATTCAGCATTCCATCAGGAGTACTGAGGTAGTGTTTGCAAGGTCATTCCTTTCATTCAAGCAGTGGTAACTGAAAAAAACAAAAGGAGAGTCTTACACACACACATACAAATACACACATACACACACTGTCATGAAAGCAGACTGTGGCAAATCTATATGTCACTGAGTGTATATGAACTCTATCCATTCAGAAACTTCCCTTAAACTAAAATACAATGTCTATTTTTATGTGTTCAATGTAAATCTACACAGGGTTAGATACACTAGCTGAAAGAAAAGAGTCTTAGTTAATTACTTATTTCTACACATGAATTTAAATACCCATTCATACTCAAGGAATCTTAGGAAAAGTTTCGTAGGTTAGTCTGACGTTGCCAACCTTTATTTTATCAGAAACTTTCAATTTGTGGTTCTATTTTGTGTCACAGTGAACTCACTGGGCAAAGATAATGAGAGGTGAACAGTATTAATTCTTCCTTGACAAGTAAAGTAGGAGTAAAGAACTGTTGGTAAGGCTCACAGTGACTTACTTGGGAATGATACCAAATTTGACTTTGTTAGGCATGTTAACCATATCACCAAAAATTGATGATTCATCTTGAGAGGTAAATTAGTAAAAGGGAATTTTCCATATAGCCAAGGGATGTTCAACTGCAGAACAGTAGTGTTTTGTTTTTCTAAGAGTATCTTTACTCAGAAATAAATTACCACTCTCTGGCTCAAGAGCAAAGGTAAATGGATCCTAAACATACACGAGGTATATATAAGACTTTAGTACATCATAAATGTGGCATTTAAATTTTGTGCTGAAGGGAAGCTGGGATAGCTCAGTGGGTTGAGTGCTCACCTTGCGGTCCCAGGGTCCAAGGATCAAGTCCAAGTCCTGGTCCTATCCTGTGCAGACCCATGTGCTGAAATGAGCCCCCCCCCCCAACCCCCGGTTCAGCCTCTAGTTCACAGGGGAGTGCCTCCCATGTGGGAGGCCCCCGGCCCAGTTCCCACCCTGTGCAGCCTCTCCCCCACCCCCGCCCATCTGTGTGGAATGAAACCATGTCAAAAATTGATGACACATAACTATGGAGACTGTTGTGAGCTCTCCCCCTTCTCTCTATCTCTCTGTCAAAACAATAAAATAAATCTTTGTGCTGAAAAGATAGATTATGTAATAAATGATATCAGGCCAACTGACTAGCCACTATTGACTAAATAAACTGGATCTCTATGTCACCCCTTTCATCAAAATAAATTCCAGATGCTTCAAAAATAAAATATTAAATAATTAAAATACTTGAAAAAACAAGTGATATTATTTATAATTTTGAAGTGGAGAACCCTTTTTTAGTAAGCATGGCACAAACCCCAAATTAGGAAATACTGATAAATATAACTACATTAAATTTAAAAATTTTATATCAAATAATTGAAAACTAAGAATCAAAAGAAAACCTTAGAAGTCATGCATATAATAAAAATAAAGGGCTACATTCCCTGATATAAAAAAGCTTCAATAAATCAACAACAACAAAAAAAGACATAATTCAGACAAAGGACAATATTGGCCAATTCCTAGAAGAAAAACAAATGATTAACAGATCTATGAAAAGGTGCTCAACTTCTCTAATAATTAAAGACATACAAAAAAAATGACAATGACAATATTTTGCACCTATTAGATTGGCCAAAACAAAACTAAATAACTACATTGTTGAAGATGTAAGAAAATGGGTATTTTCATTTTACAGTTGTGAGTATAAACATTTGTAAAGGCCTGCTTAGCAATAAGCATTGTCCCAGAAATCCTATTTTTAGGAATTTATCACAGGAATACTCAAGAGTTATAAATTTTTATTTTTAAATATTCAAACATTTTAGACATTTTTGAATTACACAAGTACATAAAGACATGTATATATTCAATATAGCATTGCTGTTAATAATGAGTTGTAGCCAAAAAGACTACCAATAGAGAATTGGTTAACTAAATTACAGTATACCAAAAAATAAATATTATAAATCATTAAAAGAAATGGTGGGGGGCATGTATCCTTAAGGGAAATTGTATGCAATATACTGTTAACTGAACATTCAAGTTACAAAACAGTATTTTAGAATGATTCTATTTTTTTTAATGTTAAGATACCCATCCAGGGGAAGCCGGGATGGCTAAGTGGGTTAAGTGCTCACTTTGCAGCGCAGGGGACCGAGGATCGAATTCTGGCCCCAGCCCGAGCGGAACCATATGCTGAACTGGGAGCTCCCCCAGTTTAGTTCTCTCTCTGTCTCTGTATCTCTCTCTGTATCTCTCTCTCTTTCTCTCTCTCTCTCTCTCTCTCTCTCTCTCTCTGTCAAAAATAAATAAATAAAAGTATATTAAAAAAAAAAAGATACCCATCCAAAAAATAGGGAGTAATATATATCAAACTATAATAGTGATAGTCACTCTCTGTCAGAAATACCTATAACACTTGAACCTTTTATGGCAAACATTTATTATTCTTGTAGTCAGAAAAAGCTTATTAACCGGTTAAGCGCCCAGGCTATTTTGTCTTGCTACTGCTTGGCCTATTATATCAGATTTCACCAAAATGCTGGTAACCAGAGATCTGTTTAGGTTGCGATAAGGCTGAATGTTTATATATAGAATATATTTACTGTGTGAATATTTATTATTTACCGCAATTTGTACAATGTATTATTTTAGAAATGCTTTATATTCAGTCAGTTATCTGCAATTCTTGTTCCAGTGCAGAAAAAGATTTTTCTTTACCCGTGAACATGAAAATGTCCCCTAAACAGGGAGTTATTATAGTGAAGGAAAACAAAAAAGGAATAACCATTTTAAAATGGAAAGACAAGCGCGACATCTTACTTATTTAAAATGTATTAATAGAATGTAATTTTTTTAATTTTATATCATCAGTTAACATACAATAATGTGGCCTGCACGAAAAGTATACTGTCGGTCACCGGTGACTGACACGGTCTGAACGGAAAGTTCAGTGTCAGTCACCAGTGACTGACATGGTGCTTAAAGGGTAAAAAGAATGAACAAAAATTACTATTAAAAAATTTTAGGGAATGCCGGGATAGGAATAGCTCAGCAGTTGAGCATTTAGCAATCGCAAGGTCCAGGGTTCAATTCCCAGCCCCTGTCTATGCAAGCCCCATATGCTGAACCGCAGCACAACTGGTAACTGCTGGGATGGTGACAAAGGTTCTCACCTTCCATGTGGCAGGCCCCTGGTTTGGTTTCTGCCTTGTGGCCTCACACTCCCCTGTGTAAAATGATGTACATCTATAGAGAGTGCTCTGGGCCCTACCACTTCTCTCTCTCTCCTCTCTCTCTTGCGCTCTCTCTAGCTCTCTCTCCCTTCCCGCTCACTCACCTTATGACAAACAATAAAATAAATCTTTTTTAAAAGAGTAATTTCAGTACAATTGTATTTTTTCTGAAAGATTCTTTTTCTCCTTAGGCCCAAATAATTGTTAGATATCTGATAGCACTGAAGTGCCTAGTAAGAGAATTCATGGTTGGTAAACCTTTTCCCCATATACCTGAACTCTGTGTGGCCGCTATTGCCAGATGGAATTGAAAAAACTGTCACCATTGGCTAAAAACTTCATACAGATTTTCTTTATTCAAATCAGAAACCTGAATCTATGATGAATACATACCATGAGATCTCCTTGCTGCTCCAGACACAGCAGTGATTGTTTACTAGTCATATCATATGTTATTAAAATATAAAGTAAATACAAGAGCTTAAAGAACAAAGCTACTTCACAGCTCCTCCACTTGAAACAACTGTTAGCATGCACTTTTAAAAAATGTTTTCCTGGGGAAGCCAAGATGGCTCAGCAGGTTAAGCGCTTGCTTTGTGGCCCCAGGGACTGAGGATCGAATCCTGGCCCTGGCCCGTGCAGCTCCATATGCTGAACTGAGGTGTGCTTCCCATGCAGGAGGCCCCGGTTTGGCTTGTGCACCACCCCCACCAGTTTCGCCCCAGTTCAGGGGAGCATTCCTCCCCTGCAGGAGGCCCCTGGCCCAGTTCCAGGTCTCCACAGCCCCCACCCACCTGTGTTGACTGAAACACAGAGACTGCTCTTAGTCTTCCCCGTTCTCTCTGTCTCTCTCTGTCTCTGTCAAAAAACAATAATAAAATAAATCTTCTTAAAAAATGTTTTCCCTACTTCATTTTCACAAATGTTATATTGTCTAAACAATTTTGCATCTGGCTCTCTTCATTTAGCACATTGTATCACATTTAAAAATTCTTTGCAAACACTATTTTTAATGGCTACATAATACTTTGTAATTTATCTAATAATTGGAGATGATGGAGGAAAGTGAGAGAGGAGGGTAGAGGAGCTAAATATATGGTAATAGAAAGCTGACTCCAGGTGGTGAACATATATTGTAACACATGGACGAGTTATGGTGGAGTTGTACATCTGGAACCTAAGTAATTTTTACTAACCAATGTCATCCTAATAAATTTAACAATAAAAAAATAAAAAACAAATAAAAATTTTATCTAATAATCTCCTTTATAGCTTTACGTTTAAGTTGCTTACAAATTTTCAATAATATCAATAATGCTCAGTGAATATCTTTATGTATAAGCCTATTCTTTTCTCAGTATTTTTTCTTTAGTGTGATTATTAGAAGTGGGATTATTGTATTCAAGAATGTCAAGACTCTATACAAATAACTAAATTGCTCATTTTAATTTACATTTTCATCAGTAATAAGAAAGGATGCCTGTTTTATTGTACTTGCAAATATTTGCTATTATTATTAACTACAAACAAAACAAAAAATTTGCTAATTTGGAAAGTATAAATTGAAGTCTTATTTTAATTTCCAATTCTTTGCTACTAAAACTAAATATATTTCTGCCATGTCTGTTAAGCACCTTTTTATTTTTGTGAGTGTATGTGTGTGTGTGTGTGTGCTGTCTGTTCATGTCCTTTACCCATTCAGTGAGTGGGTCATAGTCTTTTTCTTCTGAAGTTGCAAGAAATCTTCATATAACAAGGGAATTCATAAATATTTTTAAATTCTAAAATAATCCCAAACTTACAGAATATTTGTGAGCACAATGTAAAGAACACCATTTTTTTTTTAATCTGTGGTAATATTGCTACATATGTTGCCTCCAGGTCAGAGTTCATCTTTTTTAGAATTTAGTTTTAATAAAAATATACAATGGGGAAATGAAAGCCTCTTCAGTAAATGGTGCTGGGAAAATTGGAAAACCACATGCAAAAGGCTGAATGTGAACTATGAACTCTCTCCATATACCAAAATTAACTCAAAATGGATTAAAGACCTCCAAGTAAGAAATGAAACAATAAATTGCATAGAAGAAAACATTGGTACTAAATTTATAGACCTGGGGTTCAGGGAGGACTTTATGAATCTGATCTCAATGACAAGGGAAGTAAAAGCACAAATAAATGAATGGGACCTTATCAAGCTAAAAACTTCTGCACTGCAAAGAAAACCATCAACAAAGCAAAGAGGCAACCAACCAACTGGGAAAAAATATTTGCAAACAATGCCTCTGATAAGGGGCTAATATCAAAAATATACAAAGAACTTGCACAACTCAACAAGAAAAAAACAAGCAATCCAATTTAAAAATGGGCAGATGACCTTCACAGACACTTCTCTCATGAAGACATACATATGGCCAACAGATATATGAAAAAATGCTCCACTTCACTAGTAATTAGGGAGATGCAAATAAAAACCACAATGAGATACCACCTCACACCTGTTAGAATGGCTATGACCAACAAGACAAGAGATAACAAGTGCTGGAGAGGCTGTGGACAAAAAGGAACCCTCATACATTGCTGGTGGGAATGTAAACTGGTACAACCACTATGGAAGGCTGTATGGAGAGTCTTCATAAAATTAGGAGTGGAATTACCATATGACCCAGCAATCTCTCTAGTGGGTATTTACCCCAAAAACCTGAAAACCTTAATTTGCAAAGATGTCTGTACATGCATGTTCATGACAGCACTGTTCACAGAGGCCAGAACATGGAAACAACAAAAATGCCCTTTGAAAGGTGACTGGATAAAGAAGTTGTGGTACATTTACAGCATGGAATACTACTCAGCGATAAGAAAAGATGAAATATAGTCATTTGTGGCAACATGGATGGACCCAGAGACCATCTTATTAAGCGAAATAAGTCAGACTGAAAGAATCAGGAAACATATGACCTCACTTATAGGTGGATTATAAAACTGAAAGTAACAAAAACACAGCGACCTATGGACACACTCAATAGCTTGGTGAATACCTGAGGGAAGGGGAGGAGTGGGGAGGGAGAGTGGGGAGGGGAGGTGGGAATGGGCACTAGACTTGTGGACACACTCAATAGTTTGGTGATTACCTGAGGGAAGGGGAGAAGCGGGGAGGGAGAATGTGGGGGTGGGTGGAAGAGGGAATGGACACCAGATATATGGTGATGGAAGGGGAACTGATTCTGTGTGGCGAGCACATAATGCAATACATAGGTAATGTAATGTAGATTTGTACATCTGAAAACTATCTAATTGTTACCAATCAATGTCACCCCAATAAATTTAACAATTAAATAAATAAATAAATAAATACTTAATATTTGAGTTTACTGGGCATTTTTATCTGAATTACCATATTTAATCTTTTCTAAAATAGTCTTCCCTGCTTGAGAAATTCAATATTTACACCTATTTTTTTTATCAAGATCTTTGGTTTGATTTACTTTTATCCTTTCAGTCTATCCAAAAGTATGAGATGAATATCTGAATTGATTTTTCCCACAATATTTAATGAGTGTATCCCAAATAATTTTTTAATAATCTTCCCTTTTTTTATTGGTTTATAATGCCTCCTGGATCACATATTAAATTCTTAGAAATAGTAGAGTTTGTTTTATATGTCTCTTCCTCCTCATGTCTGAAATATATGTCTTTATTGTAGCTTTAGACAAGTTTATTTCCCATTAATATAGTCACTTATTTTTCCAAACTTTTAAATTATTTTGTAGAGAAAATTGTGAGTTTAATTGGCATTAAATTCTTTGTATAAGATATGATAAATCAAATTTTCAAAATCAGTTCTCTTCATTGGTTAAAGAACAGATATTTCTCCTTTTATACCTTTCAGCAGTTTTTTGGTTTTAGCCATATAGTCATTTACATTTCTTAGGATATTAGAATACAGTGTTCCCTCGCCACTTCGCGCTTCATGTTTTGCGGCTTCAGTGCTTCGCGAGTTTTTCCAAAATATTCATCAAAAAATAAAAATGAAAAAATACAACCATGTCGGCAGCCACATTGCGGAAAGGAGCGTTGTTTCATGTTGATGCGCGAGAGAGAGTCTCCGAGGGAGCCTAAAGCTTCTACGAGTCACGTGACAGCCTCTCCTCCGCCACCCACACAAGACTCTTCGCCTCTCTCAGAAAGCAATGTTGGTTCATGTTTATTACTATATAAGGTTTTGTAATTAACCTTATTAATTAGCACTGACACGTTTAAGTAAATACGTATACTGTTGTAATTTTTGTCTTAAATGAGTAAAGTATGAATACTGTTTACATATTTAAAACATTCTTGTACCTGCATACACGAAAATTCCTAGGGGCAAATCCTACTTTGCGGTTTTTCAGCTTTCGCGGAAGGTTCTGGTCCCCATTAACCGTGAAAAACGAGGGATCACTGTACATTGCAAATAGAATCTTCTTCCACTGTGTTATATTATTTGTTGTAGCTGATTACTGCTGCCATATTAAGAATAAGCAAAAATGTTGTCTAATCACAAAGGGCAAATTGCATAGTTACTTTGTCTTGTACCTTATTGAGCTTTAAATAATTATATAAATTTCACTTTATTATCCTAGCCTTTCTAATATATAATATCATTTATCAGTAATGATAATTATGTTTTCTCTTTTCCAATATTTAGATCTCATTTCTGTGCCATGTATTATTTGCATTAGCCAGAATTCTAATTCAATGTTAAATAATAATGGTGGGAATTATGTATTAATTTTGTTTCTAATTTTAATGAATATATTTCTGTGAAAAATTATGTAGCTATTGGTAAAAGATAGATTTTTTAAAATATATATTAAGATAATTGATTAGGTTATTAAAGCTTTTTTAAAATTCATGAATAGCCTTGAGTTTAGCATCAACTAAAATGCTCTAGATTTTTTTTTCTTTAAGTTAGGCTACTGATGTGATATGTTAATATAATTAAAAATATCAAACTATCCATAAGTACCTAAGATATGTTAAACTTCCCTCTATATTATGACATATTATCAATTAAATTATCTATTTTTTTACTTAACTGCAGAACTAACCCCTACAGTATCTCAGTGGATTGAAGAATGTTATAAGTTTACATAAAATATAATAGGGTAGCAAAAATTCAAAATAGGAAATGATACATAGAGTAGGCTAGAGAGAGGTTAAAGCAGGGGTCCTCAATCCTTGGGCCTTGGTCTGGTACCAGTCTGTGGCGTGTTAGAAACCAGGCCACACAGCAACAGGTGAGTGGAGGGAGAGGCTTCATCTGTATTTACAGCCACTCCCCATTGCTCACATTACCACCTGAGCTCTGTCTCCTTTCAGATCAGCGGTGGCATTAGATTCTCACAGGAGCATAAACTCTATTGTGAACTGTGCATGCAAGTGATCTAGGTTGCATGCTACTTATGGGAAACTAATGCCTGATGATCTGAGGTGGAGCTGAGGCAGTAATTATATAATTGTATAATTATTTCATTATATATTACAATGTAATAATAATAAAAGTAAAGTGCACAATAAATATAATGCACTTGAATCATCCTGAAACCATCCCCCTACCCATGTCTGTGAAAAAATAGTCTTCCATGAAACCAGTTCCTGGTGCCAAAAAGTTTGGGGACCCACTGGGTTAAAGGACTTGCCCAAGTTCATACAAGTACAGCTAATAAATGGTACAGCCAATTTCAAGCTCAGAGCATGTGCTCTTTTACTACCACACTTGCTATAGGAGAACTTGGCTTTCTGATACTCTAATAGCTTGATGCTGGGGTACCGTTTTATTTGAAAGTATTTGTGGATCTTTATAACCTTCTGAAATTCTCCATCAATACTTTTTTTCTCAACTGAGATTTTATTAAAGTTGGGCAACAATGAGTTTGCATTCTGTAATGAATAATCATACTGGTTATTCTCTGTGGCCTGCTAAACAGTAAAATAGTTACATATAAAATCATCTGCCTCCTAGGATGACCATCATATGCCTCCTGGCAAAGTTTGATTTATAGGTTTAAAGGGTGGCCAAAGAAAAGGTAAAACTTTATTTCTTCAAATATTTGCCAAAGTTAAAATCTGTGCAAAGTAATGTTTGTTGAGAAGTAAATTTACTGGGAAAAAAATTTAAGTTATCAGCGTCAATGAAGGAAATGGATTACTAACTCTATCCTTTTTGTCTTGTTAGATGAAACTTTGTCAAATGTGTGAGCAAATTGAATTTTTAGAAATGTTATAAACATTCTAATCAAATTTTAAATTTGAAATAAATGTTTATTTTTCTGATTTTATAAGATTTTAAGGTTTTTAAAAGCAATTTTAAAGATTTATTTTATTGTTTTTGACAGAGACAGAGTGATAGGGAGAGACAGAGGGAGGAGGGTCCAGAGCAGTCTCCATAGTTGTACACCATCAGTTTTCAACATGGTTTTGTTCCACACAGGTGGGTAGGGGCTGTGCACGGTGGGAACTAGGCTGGGAACCTCCCACATGGGAGGCATGTCCCCTTGATCCAGGGCCAAACCGGGGAGCGAGAGCTGAACTGGGGGCCTCCTGCAGGTGAGGCACATCCCAGTTCAGCATATGGGACTCCATGGGCAGGGGCTGGAATTTGATCCTCTGTCCCCAAGACTGAAAAGTAAGCGCTTAACCTGCTGAGCCATCCCAGCTTCCCCTTAAAAGTATTTTAAAACTTCTCTTTGATTGGTTTCTAAATTTTCCAGTTCCTACATATAAAATCCAATATTTTCTTTTATTTATGCAAATTGTGATATGGACAAATTAATGTGATATAACATTAAATGAAAAATGCAGGATCCAACATTTTGCTCTTACTCTTTTTATATGTAAGTTGTACATCAACAATTCTTTTCTTTTCTTTTCTTTTAGATTTATTTTATTGTTTTTGACAAAAAGAAAGACAGAGACAGACAGAGAGAAGGGGGAGGGCCAAAGCAGTCTTTACAATTGTTCATCATCAGCTTTCAACATAGTTCCATTCCACACAGGTGGGTGGGTGGCCATGCAGGGTGGAACCCTGCAGGGACCTCCCACATGGGAGGCATGCCCCCATGACCTGGGGGCCAAACAGGAGGCCTCCCACATGGGAATCTTGCCCCAGTGAGAACCAAACTGGGGGCCACACCCCAGCTCAGCACATGGGTCTGCATCGTCTGGGACTGGGATTCAATCCTCAGATCCCAAGGCTGCAAAGCTAGCACTCAACCTGCTGCACCATTCTGGCATCCCCTACACTAACAATTTTTGTTAGAATTCTGGCAAGTCAAGTAGTGTTTTTTCTTTCCTGTTTTTCAAACTTTTAAATTGTATGCTACTTATAAACTTTATAATTGAATAAATTTGACATTTACATATTTCACCATTAATTTAATTTAAAAACTAACATTCTAAAATTATATTTTCATAATATCCCACTGTAACTATAAGTTCAACATAGTTCAAATTAAGGTAATATGACTGAATAAATAAATCAAGATGCCACGTTAAAATACTTTTGGTTTTATTAATGTTGCCAGTTTAATTTATTTTGTTGAGCAGAGATGACACTTAAATTTAACATGATATAGCCATTCCAGTTTACTACATAATCACACCTACTCATGCCTGCCAAATGTTAATTAAAATAATAAGCCAAATTATGTTGTGCTCTATTATTAGCCTTTGGATGTTTTACTTCACAATAAAGCTACTACACTCTTGAACAGGGGTTTAAAATTGGCAGCTGTAGGCTGTCTATATGAAGCCAGGAACATGGTTGGCTGTTTTGTTATCTGCCTACAGTGTTAAAAGACAATGTAACTTTAAAATGTATCTTAAGAAAAAATACAAGGAGCTTAGCATGTGATTTGATATCCAGCCAACTTCACACATTTACTCTAACTGCATACTTTTGTACTTGTAGTCATTTGAGATTATGATATTGCTCAAGTTTAGGCTAATACACAAGCCAGAAACATGGTTTCATTATCTTGATTTAGATTTTTTTTACCTCTGGTCCTTTCTATTATATATAAAGATTGGAACACCCTCCCTACTCATCTGATCTGGATCCCAATGACTTGTTTCTTTACCTGAAGATAAAGGAAATATTGAAAGACATTTTGATGACATTCAGTACATCAAGGGTAATACAATGACGGCTCTGATGGCCATTCCAGAAAGGGTTCCACAACTGCTTAGAAGGGTAGACTAGGCAGTGGTGTCAGTGTACAGCTGCCCAAGGGGAGTACTTCAAAGGTGACTGTAGTGATGTTCAGCAATGAGGTATGTTGACGGTGCCAGCCATCTTTCTCGAAGAGCCTGAATAGGTGGGTGAGGATTAAAGACAGACACACACAAATAGGATTGGGAGGGTTTATCAGAAAGTCTTTGCGATCTCCAGCCCCGAGTTTATTTTTACAGCTCAATATATAGAAAAAGATCATGTGTACATTCTACAGCAGTGAGATAATTGATTAACTAGATGCAAAACAGATTTCCTATACAGAGGTTACTTGGAGACAACAAGTCTGGGAACACAGAGGTAACATCTTAAAGCAACCATTTGTTTGCAGTCACCTACAGAAAAACTCCCTTTCCAGGAAGAAACCTGCTGGTATTAGCAAAAGACCAATTAGGAACAGACTGCCAAACTTGCATATCAATGAAGTCAGGGGAGTTGTTTTTCTCCCAGACTGGGAGTCTTGGTCATTCTCAAGCCAGGCAGAAACATTCCAGCAACCCTCTATCATTCCTTTGAGGGGGAAGGGGCAAAAGAAGAGAAACTCCTGGGAAGGAGAGACAAAGTCTCAGTTCTTATTTTCCCAAAATTATTCTGATGTCCCCTATGAGACTGTGCCTGTCTTAGGTTGTTCCTCCTCGAGGAATCTTACCAGTCATTGACTAACCAGCCATCCTCAGGGGTTACATCAAGTCTCTCAGGACAAGTAGTCTTGCCATTAACTGTCATAATATCACACAGGGTGACATCGCTTCCGACAGTATGTAGCACTTTTCCTAAGATGAGTTTGTGAACCTGACTGTCAGACCTCATGTGTGTGTGCATGCATGTGTGTATGTGTGTATGGTGCCAAGGAAATGTATACACATTTTCAGAAAAGAAAAAAAAACTGTATTAAAATTATAATACCGGTACTCAATATATATCAATAACAAAAGATGAACACAAGTCATGTGAATTCTGCAATTATGAGGTTTAAAGTGGTTACCATCAGCATCCAGACACTTCTGATTATGGCAAACTACTGTTTGGGCAACACTGACCAAAGTGTCCACTTGTTTTTCTGTGCATGCCATTTCAGTTTCTTCCCGAAGTACTGCCAGTGCAGCTGATTTTCTACAGTACACCACATCCTTTAAGGTCCACCATAATTGTTACAGTAGGTGTTTTGGAAGTTTGTTGCATACTCATGCCTCCATTGTCATTGTAATTCCAGAATATTCTTGAATTTCAAATACCATTTCAAAATGGTTTTGTGCTCCTTGAATGACAACCATGCTTTTGCCATTTTTTTTTACTGCCCTGCCTGTTGCGTAGCGACTCTAGCATTCATTTGATTAATGCCATATTTTGAGCAAATGTCATACTACACATTGCAACCATAATTCAACTTGAAATGTAATGCATAGATAACTTCTCTTAAAATGTGTATACATTTTTTTTGGCACATCTGGTATATATTTCTTTATGTACCCTGGTATAGACTTAGGCAATTCAACAAATCCCGAAGTGTACTTATTCCGATTTAGTTATATTTTCAATTTGTAATGTTTTCCCAGTTTAACCATGAGTTCATATTTCTCTCCAATGCCTAATTTGGATACATGATGGCCATCTGAATATCTTATTTAGAGAAATAATCCTATGTGTTTTTGTAGGTGACATACCATCTCAGCTTTTAATTGACTAGTAATAAAAAAATTCTATTTGACTGTGAGTTTTCCCTCTCAACCCATTCTCCAAAATTAGAGTACTCTAAAAATTATTTAAAGATTTATTTTATTGTTTGAGAGAGGGTGAGACAGAGAGAGACAGAGAGAAGTGGGGAGGGCCGAGAGCAGTCTCCATAGTTGTACATCATTAGTTGTAACATGGTTTCATTCTACACAGGTGGATGTGGGGCCGCAATGGGCAGAACTGAACTGGGGGCCTCCCACATGGGAGAAATTTCACCACCATCCTGGTGGTTACCAGTTGCACTGCAGTTCAGCATGTGGATTTGCACCTCCTGGAGCTGGTGTTTAATCCCCAGCCCTCGCAGTTGCAAGGCAAGCACTCAACCTGTTGAGCTATTCCAGCATCCCCTAAAAATTGTTTAAATACATATTCATTAAAAAATTTGTAAACATCACAAATAAGATAAAATAGAAAAGTAAAGTCTCTCAGAATTCCACCTCTTTGCCAACATTTTTGTTAATAGCCATCCATGTAATTAAGTTGCATCTCACTGTGGCTTTGATTTGCATTTTCTAATGACTAATGATGTTGAGCGTCTTGTCACGTGCTTGTTGAACATTTGTATTCTCCTTAGAAGAAATGTTCAAATCCTTTGCTCATTATTTAATTGGATCATTTTGTTTTTATTGTTGAGTTGTAGGTTTTTTTCCCCAATATATTCTAGACACTAATCTCTTATTAGGTATGTGATTTGTAAGTATTTTCTTGAATTTTGTATGTCTTTTTTTTCACTTTACAGATAGCGTGTCCTTAAACAAAAAGTTTTTAATTTAGAAGAAACCCAATTTATCTTTTTTTCTTTTGTTATTTTGCTTTTAATGCCATAACTAAAAACAGAAGACAAACAAAAAACACACTAACAGAGATTTACACCTATCTTTTCTAACACAGAGGTTTATACCTATCTGTTCATTCAGGTCTTAAATTGTTTTTTAAGTTAATTTTTGTGTATGATGTTAGGTAGGGATTCAAATTAATTATTTTGCATGAATATTGATGTTCAATTGTCTCAAAATTATTTGTTGAAAAGATTATGTTCCCCCAATAAATGGTCTTGGCACCCTTGCCAAAAAAATACAAAATAAAATTTTGACCATATGTGTATAAGTTTTTTCTTAGACTCTCAATTTTATTCCACTGATCTATACTTGTATGTCTATTCTTATGTCAGTACAATACTGTCTTGATTACTATAACATTTTAGCTCTTTTTGAAACTGAGAGGTGTGAGTCCTCCTACCGTACTTTAATCCTCCATTTTAGGATTGTATTGGCTATTTTTGGTTCCTTGCAACTTCACTTAAATTTTATAATCAGCTTGTCAATTTTTAAAAAGAGATAGGATTCTGATAGAGATTATGTTAAATGAGTAGGTTAATTTGGAGAGTATTTCCTTCTTAATGTTAAATGTTTTGATCCATGAACATAGGATGGTTTTCCATTTAGTTAGATACATTTTAATTTTTTTCAATAACTTTTTTAGTTTTCAGAGTATATGTTTTGTAGTTTTGTTCAATTTATTCCTAAGTATTTTTTTAAAGATTTATTTTTATTGTTTTTGACAGAGAGATACAGAGACAGAGACAGAGATAAGGGGAAGGGCCCAGAGCAGTCTCCATAGTTGCACATCATTGTTTTTTCCCACATAGTTTCATTCCACAGGTTGGGCGCAGGGCTGCACAGGGCAGGAAATAGGCCAGGGTCTCACCCCGGTGAGAACCAAACTGGGGGCACTCCCCAGTTCAGCATATGGGTCCGCACAGGCTGGGGCCGGGATTCAATCCTCGGTCCCTGGGGCTGCAAAGTGAGCGCTTAACCCACTGAGCCATCCCGGCTTCCCCAAGATCTTTTGTTTTCTCTTGTTTTGTTTCGAGGCTATTGTGAATGGAATTACTTCCTTTATTTTACTTTTATATTTTTATTGCAATTATAAAAATAC
>PVKE010002260.1:46977-85490 GCA_004027555.1 Craseonycteris thonglongyai
AAAAAAAAAAAAAAAAATACAATTGATTTGTATCCTGCAATCTTGCTGAACTCTTTGTTTTTTAAATGGGTTTCTTAGAATTCTATACACAAAATCATATCATCTGTGAATAGCAATAGTTTTAATTGTTCATTTCCTTTTTAAAAGCCTTTTCTTTTTCTTGCCTGATTGCTTAATGTCTTGTTCTTGATCTGAGAGAAAAAGATTTCAGTCTCTCACTATTACGTATGATGTTAGCTGTGTATTTTTCATATATGCCCTTTATCAGCTTGAGAAAATGCCTTTCTAGTCTGAGTTTGCTGATTGTTTTACATTGATTGGTTTTAACCAACTTTTCATTCCTAAGATAAATTCTTCTTGCTCATGGCATATAATTCTTTGTATATACTTTTGAATTTGGATTACTTATTTTTTGTTGTTTTTGTGTCTATAAGGGATATTAGTCTAGTTTTCTTTTCATGTGATGTGTGTCTGGTTTTGGTATCAGTAATATTGGCCTTTTAGAATAAATTGTGAAGTGTTCCCTCCTCTTCTAATTTTGGAAATATTTTGTGAAGGATTCTTTATTAAACATTTGGTAGAATTCACCAATGAAGGTATCTGATGCTTGGCTTTTCTTTGTGGAAAAAATTTTTATTACTGACTCAATGTCTTTGTTATAAATCTATTTAGATTGTCTATTACTGAGTCAGTTTCAGTAGTTTGTGTATTAACTTTTTAAGAATTTATTTCATCTAGGTTATCTAAATTTTTTTAATGTAATTTTATTCCCACTGTAATATTGTTTCTCCTGCTGGCTTTGCTTTTAATTTATTCATTTTTCTAATTTAGTAAGGTGAAATGTTAGGCTATTGATTTGATGTAGTCCTTTTTTTTTTTTTTAAAGATTTATTGTATTGTTTTTGACACGGAAAGAGAGACAGAGACAGAGAGAAACAAAGAAGGGGGAAGGCCCAGAATAGTCTCCATAGTTGTGTGTCATCAGTTTTCGACATGGTTTCTTTCCATACAGGTGGGTTGTGGCCGTGCAGTGTGAGAAACGAACTGGGGCCTCCTGCATGGGAAGCACACCACAGTTTAATTTAGTATATGGGCCCGCATGGGCTGGGGTTGGGATTCTATCCTCGGTCCCCAGGGTTGCAAAGCAAGCACTTAATCCACTGAGCCATCCCAGCTTCCCTGTCTTAGTTTTTTTTTTTTTAATATATGCATTTACAGCTATAAATTTTCCTCTGAGCACTGTTTTTGATGCATCCCATGATTTACATGTTGTTTTTGTTTTCATTTGTGTCAGTTTTTCATATTTTCCCTTGTGATTTTTTTCTTTGACCCACCCATTTGTTTTGTTTTTTGTTTTTTTAATATATTTTTATTTATTTATTTTTATTTTTGACAGAGAGAGAGAGATACAAAGACAGAGATAGAGAGAGAACTGAACTGGGGGAGCTCCCAGTTCAGCATATGGTTCCGCACAGGCCAGGGCTGGGATTCGATCCCCGGTCCCTGGTGCTGCAAACTGAGCACTTAACCCACTGAGCCATCCCGGCTTCCCCAACACCCATTTGTTATTTATGAGTGTCCCAAGTTTTCTCCTGTTACTGATTTCTAAATCATTACATGGTGGTCAGAGAGCATACTTTGTATGATTTGAAACTTAAATATATTGAGATTTGTTACATGGCTTACCATATGGTCTATTCTGAAGAATGTTTCATGTGCCCTTGGAAAAAAAATGTATTTTGCAGTTGTTGGGTGAATTAATCTATAGGTATTTGGTAGGTCTAGTGGGTTTGTGATGTTGCCAAAGTCTTCTGTTTCCTTGCTGATAGTCTATCCAGTTGTTCTATCCATAATAAAATATGGGGTATTGTGGACTTTAACTTTCATTGTTGAATTGTGTGTTTCCTTTCAGTTCTGTCAGCTTTGCCTTATATTTTGGTGTTCTTAGGTGTATATATGTTTATAAATGATTTATCTTCTTAATGAATTAAGCCTTTTATCACTAGAAAATATCCTTCTTTGTCTCTAATAATGAATTTTGTCTTGTCTATTGTGTCTGATGTTAGCATGCCCACTACAGCTCTCTTTCAATTATGGTTTGCATGGTACATCTTCCTCTATCCTTTTACTTTCAACCAAGTCATATCTGTATTTGAATATAAAGTGTGTCTCTTGTAAGATCATACAGTTGAACCATGTCTTTTTTTAAAACAGGAAAAATAATTATTTATATATCCAAATATAATCCAGAAACATAAATGTATTTTTTTTAATTCACCTTTAAATATTAAGGAAAGTTGATTTCCTGCCCCACACATGCATGCCTTCCCCATTATCAATATCTCCCAACAGAATGGTACATTTGTTACAATTGATAACCCTACACTGATACATCATTATCACCCAAAGTTATATTTTATACTAGGATTCACTCTTAGTGTTGTTCATTCTATGAGTTTTAACAAATATAATGAAATGCATTCATTATAGTTTCGTACAGAATAGTTCCACTGCTCTAAACATCTTTTGTGTTCTTCCAATTTACCCTTCCCCTCCCTAATCCCTAATCTTTTTACTGTCTTCATAGTTTTGCCTTTTCCATAGATTCATATGAGTATATTTGAAAAGTTACAGTGTGGTTTTTTCATATTGCCTTCATTCACTTAGTAATGTGCATTTAAGTATCCTCTGTGCCTTTTCATGGTTTGATTGCTCATTTCTTATAAGTGCTAATATCCGTTTTCTTTTCTTTTTTTTGCATATAGAACAGTTTATTTATCCATTCACCTACTGAAGGACATTTTGATTGTTTCCAAGTTTGGGCAATTATGAATAAAATAGCTATGAAAATCTGTGTGCAGTTTTGTGTGTACATACATTTTTTGACTCCTTTGGGCAAATACCAAGGAGATTAATTGCTGAACTGTAGGTGGGAATATGTTTGTGAAATACTGCCAAACTGTCTTCCAAAGTAGCTGTACCATTTTTGCATTCCCACAAGCAATGAATGAGCTTGTTACTCCACATTATTGCCAGCATATGGTGTTGTCAATGTTCTCGATTTTGACCTATCCATAGGTATGTGCTGGTTATCTTGTTTAAATTCCCCAATGACATATGATGTAAAATATCTTTTCCTATGCTTATATCCCATCTACATACCTTCTTTCGAGAGGTAGCTCTTAAGGTTTGGCCAAGTTGTTAATCAAGGTTCTCATTTTCTTATTAAGTTTTAAGAGTTCTTCGTGTACTTTGGGTAACAGTCTTCTTTTATTTTTTTTTTCTTTTTAAAAATAATATTTATTTTTTATATATTTTTTTTTTTGTTAAATTTAATGGGAGGACATTGGTTGGCAACAATTAGATAGTTTCCAGATGTACAAGTCCACATCACATCATCCATGCATCGCACCATGTGCCCACCACCCAGAATCAGCTCCCCCCCAATCACCATATATCTGGTGCCCACTCCCCCCTCCCCCCACAACTCTCCCTCCCACCTCCTCCACCCTCTCCAGGTAACTACCAAACCATTGAGAGTGTCCATAATGCTGGTGCCCTCTCCGGCCTCCCCTCCCAGTCTCCTTCCCCTCTCCTCCTCTTCTCTCAGGCAATCACCAAGCTATTGAGTGTGTCCATAGGTCTCTGTGTCTTTGTTACTTTCAGTTTTATATTCCACCTATAAGTGAGGTCATATGTTTCCTGATTCTTTCAGTCTGACCTATTTTGCTTAATAAGATGGTCTCTAGGTCCATCTATGTTGCCAGAAATGACTGTATTTCATCATTTCTTATCACTGAGTAGTATTCCATTGTGTAAATGTACATCTTTATCCAGTCATTTATCGAAAGGCATTTTTGTTGTTTCCATGTTCTGGCCACTGTGAACAGTGCTGCAATGAACATGCGGGTGCAAACATCTTTAAAGATTACGGTTTTCAAGTTTTTTGGGTAGATGCCCAGTAGAGGGATGGCTGGGTCATATGGCAATTCCATTCCTAATCTTATGAGGAATCTCCATACTGCCTTCCATACAGGTTGTACCAATTTACATTCCCACCAGCAGTGTATGCGGGTTCCGTTTTCTTCACAGCCTCTCCAGCACTTGTTATGCCTTGTATTGTTGAATATAGCCACTTTAACAGGTGTGAGGAGAAATCTCATTGTAGTTTGAATTTGCATTTCCCTAATAACTAGTGATGTGCAGGGGAAGCCGGTATTGCTTTGCAGCGCTGGGGACCGAGGATCAAATCCCGGCCCTGGCCCATGTGGACCCATGTGCTGAGCTGGGGAGGTCCCCCAATTCAGTTCTCTCTCTCACTGTCTCTCTTTCTCTCTGTCAAAAACAATTAAAAAAAAATTTAACTAGTGATGTTGAGTATTTTTCCATATATCTATTGGCCATTTATATGTGTTCATGGAAGTAGTGTCTTTTTAGGACGTCTATCCATTTCTTAATCAGATCAGTTCCTTTTTTGTCGTTGAGTTGTATGAGTTCTTTATATATTTTATATATAGCCCCTTATCAGAGGCATTATTTGCAAATATTTTCTCCCATTCGGCTGGTTTCCTTTTTACTTTGCTGACAGTTTACTTTGCTGTGCAGAAGCTTTTTAGTTTGATATACTTTCATTCATTTATATTTTCTCTTGTCTTTGGGGTCAAGTTCATAAAGTCCTCTCTGAACCCAAGGTCTGTAAGTTTAGTACCAATGTTTCCTTCTATGTAGTTTATTGTTTTGGGTCTTATGTGGAGTGCTTTAATCTACTTCCAGTTAATTTTGGTTTAAGGTGACAGTTCACAGTCCAGATTCATTCTTTTGCATACTGTTTTCAAATTTTCCAAGCACCATTTACATAAGATGCTTTCTTTTCTCAAATGTACCGGTACTTTTTTTGCTCCTTTGTCAAAAATTTTATGTCCATATATTTATGGATTTATTTCAGGCTTTTTAATTCAGTTCCATTGGTTTGAATGTCTATTTTCCTGCCAATGCCAACCTGTTTTATTAACAGTTTGTAGTGCAGACTGAAGTTGGGGAGCATGCCTTCAGCATTATTGTTTTTTTGTAGGATTGTTTTGGCAATTTGGGATCTTTTATGGTTCCATATGAATCTAATTATTTTATAATCCATTTCCTGAAAGAATGTCTGTGGAATTTTGATGGGAATTGCATTAAATCTGTATACTGCTTTGGGGGTTATGGCCATTTAAACTATGTTGATTCTTCCAATCCATGAACATAAAATATCTTTCCATTTCTTTGTATGTTTTTCAATTTCTCTTAATAGTGTCTTATAGTTTTTCACGTGTAAGTCCTTCACATTCTTTAAGTTTATTCCTATTTTATTCTTTCTATTGTGATCCCAACAGGTATTGTCTTTCTCATTTCTTTTTCTTTTTTTTTTGAACTGAACTGGGGGCCTCACCACATTCGAGAAGCACACCCCAGAGTTCAGCATGTGGGTCCGCCTGGGCTGGAGCGGGGATTTGATCCTTGGTCCTCGGGGCTTCAAAGCGAGCGCTTAACCCGCTGAGCCATCCCGGCTTTCCCACATTTCTTTTTCTGAAGTTTCATTGTTCATATATAAAAATGCTATAAATTTTTGTACATAAATTTTGTATACTTTTTTTGTATTTTTACTATATTCATTTATTATTTCTAATAGATTTCTGGTATAGTCTTTAGGGTTTTCTATATAAAGGACCATGTCATCTCCAAAAAGTGACAGTTTCACTTCTTCACTCCCAATTTGGATGCCTTTTATTTCTTTCTTTTGCCTGATTGCTCTGGCTAGAACTTCCAGTGCTATGTTGAATTGCAGTGGTGATAGGGGACATCCTTATCTTGCTCCTGATTTTAGAAGAAAAGGTTTCAGTTTTTCCCCATTCAGTCTGACATTCGCTGAGGGATTCTCACTTATGGCCTTTATTATGTTGAAGTACTTTTCTTTGACACCCAATTTATTAAGTGTTTTGACCATAAATGGATGTTGTATCTCCTTGAATGCTTTTTTGATGTTATCATATGGTTTTTATCTTTTATTTTCTTTATGTGGTGTATCACATTGTATGATTTGCATATGTTGAACCATCCTTGTGCCCCTGGGATGAATCCTACTTGATCATGATAGATAATCTATTTAATGCAGTATTATTGTTTGCTAGTATCTTGTATAGGATCTTTGCATCAGTGTTCATCAGAGATATTGATGTATAGTTTTCTTTTTTTGTGATGTCTTTACCAGGCTTTGCTACTAAGAGTAATGTTGGCCTCATAAAATGAGGTGGGAAGTATTGCCTCTTCTTCAAGTTTTTTAGAAAAGTTTGAGAAGGATAGGTGTTAGTTCCTTTTTGAATGCATGGTGAAACTCGTTGGTGAGACCATCTGGTCCTGGACTTTTGCTTTTGGGGAGGCTTTGGATGATTGTTTCAATTTCCTTACTGTTGATTGGTCTGTTTAGATTATCCAGTTTTTCTTGATTCAGTGTAGGTATACTATAGTTTCTAAAAACTTGTCCATTTCTTCTAGGTTTCAAAATTTGGTGGCATATAGCTCTTCATAGTATTCTTATATGAGCCTGTCTATTTCTGTCGTATCAGTTGTAATTTCCAATCTTTCGTTTGTAATTTGGATCGTTTGCACCTTTACTCTTTTTCCCTTGGTGAACCTGGCCAGGCATTTGTCAATTTTATTAATTTTTTCAAAGAACCAGACCTTTGTTGTATTTATCTTTTCTATTGTTTTTCTATTCTCTATTTCATTTAGTTCTGCTTTAATTTTTATTATTTCTTTCATGGTGCTGATTTTGGGAGTTGTGTGTGTGTGTGTGTGTGTGTGCGTGCGCTTCTTTTTCTAATTCTTTCAAGATGTGATATTAGGTTGTTTACTTGTGATTTTCTTGTTTCTTGAGATAGGTCATGGTTATATAAATTTCCCTCTTATTACTGCCTTTGCTGCATCCCAGTAATTTTGGTATGTTGTGTTTTTGTTGTCATTCATTTCTATGTATTAATTTTCATGATTTAATCTCTCCTTTTTTAAATATTTCTTTCTTGATCCAGTCATTTTTAAATAACATGTTGTTTACTCTCCATGTACATGTGGTTTTTCCTGCTTTCTTTTTGTAGTTGATCTCCAATTTCAAAGCTTTGTGATCAGAGAATACTCTTGGTATGATTTCAATCTTCTTAAATTTACTGAGACTATGTGTCCTAGCATGTGGTCTATCCTTGGGAACATTCACCATGCACCAGAAAAGAATGTATAGTCATGTGTTGTGGGATGAAGTATCCTGTACATGTCAACTATGTCCAATTACTCTAATATATCATTTAAAGCTGCTATTTTTAAATGTAGTTTCTGTTTGGATGATCTGTCCATGGTTCTCATGGGGGCATTTAGTTCCCCTACTATAATTGTGTTTTTGTCAGTTTTCCTTTTATATCTGTTAGTAATTCCTTTGTAAATTTTGGTCCTTTTTGGTTGGGGGCATATATATTAATATTAGTAAGTGTTATGTCTTCTTGTGGTATTGTCCCCTTTATCATTATGAAATGTCCATCTTTATTATCTTTTTGATGCTGAAGTCTGTTTTGTCAGATATAAGTTTGGCCACAACTGCTTTGCTCTGGATGTTATTTGCTGGGATTATTTTTTAATTAATTTTTTATTTTTGACAGACAGGGAGAGACAGATAGAGAGAAACAGAGGGAAGGGGGACAGCCCAGATAAGTCTACATTATTGTACGTCATTAGTTTTCAACACGGTTTCATTCCACAGGTGGGTACGGGGCTGTGCAGGGCAGAAACTGGTCCTGGGGCCTCCCACACAGGCCCTAGCAAGAACTGAATTGGGGGCACACCCCAGTTCAGCATATGAGTCTGCATGGGCCAGGGCTGGGATTCAGTCCTCGGACCCCAAGGCTGCAAATTCCATGCTCAACCTGCTGAGCCATCCCAGCATCTCTCTGATTGGGATTACCATTTTCTACCCTTTAAGTCTGTGTTTCTCCTTGTGGCTGAGGTGTGTGTCTTAGAGGCAGCATAAGGTTGGGTTTCATTTTTTAATCCAGTTTGCTACTCTGCATCTTTTTATTGGTGAGTTTAGTCTATTTACATTTAAGGTGATGATTAATATATGAGGATTTCCTGTAGCCATTTTTATTTTTTGTTTTCTGGTAGCTCTTTTTCTCAATTGCTTTTTTTTTTTTTTAATTTCCGTTGGTTATTTTGGTTTTATGGTATTTATAATTGCTTTCTCTCTCTCTCTTTCTGTTATGTGTCCCTGTTCTAAATTCTTTTTGAGTGGTTACTATAAACTTCAGGCAAAAGAAAGTTTCATATATGCAGTGGTTCCTTTTCTTCAAGATTTTTATCTCATTCTTTTGGGGAGTTTAAAACTTTACTTCCTCTCCTTTTATGTTTTTCTTGTTCCAGTTTATCCCTATGTATCTCCTTTTTAATTTTTTTTTCTTTTTTTGTGTCCAATAGCCTCCTTCAGTATTTCTTCAAATGCTGGGCATGTGCCAGAGAATTCCTTCAGTTTCAGTATGTCTGAAAAAGTATTTATTCCTCCTTCATACCTAAATGATAACTTCGCTGGGCAGATGATTCTTGGCTGGTGGGTAATTGCTCTCCTTCAATATTTTGAATACTTGATTCTACTCCCTCCAGGCGTGTAGACTTTCTGTTGAGAAATCTGATGCTAGTTTGATGGACTTTCCTTTATAGATTATGGTATTCTTTTTTCTGGCTGCCTTGACGATTCTTTGTCTTTGACATCTTCAGTATAATGTGCCTTGGAGAGGGTCTGCTAGGAGTTAAGTAGCTAGGGGTCCTGTTTCCTTTTTGAATTTGATGTTCCAGTTCTTGCCATTGATTTGGGAAGTTCTCATCTACTATTTTTCTGAGCAAATTCTCTGTACCATCTTGTCCTCTGCTCCATCCAGAAAACCTATTATTCTTGTTATTATTTCTAATGGAGTCAGATAGTTCTTGTAGAGATCTTTCATTTCTTTTAACTCCTAGGTCTCTCTCTTCTTCCTTTTGTGACATTTCCAAACTTTGTCTTTGGTTTCACTAGCTCTTTCTTTCATCTGGTTGGCTCAGCTTCCTATCCTAGTCATTTCATTTTTACATTTTTTATTGTCTGTCCAAAATTTATTTAAAGATTTATATTATTGTGTTTGACAAAGACAGAGAAACAGAAAGAGGAGAGCCCAGAACAATCTCTATAGTTGTGTCATCAGTTTTCAACATAGTTTCCTTCCACACAGGTAGGCAGGGGCCACACAGGGTGGGAACCAGGCTGGGGGCCTCCCACAAGGGAGGCACACCTCCTTAATCCAGGGATAGAACCAGGAGGTAAAAACTTAACTGGGGGCCTTCCGCATGGGAAGCAAACCCTAGTTCAGTCCACACAGGCCAGGGCCAGGATTTGATCCTCGGTCCCCGGGGTGGAAAAGTAAGAGCTTAACCCGCTGAGCCATCCTAGCTTCCCCTATGGCCATAATTTCTATTTGTTTCTTTTTATAGTTTCAATTTATTTATTTTGTTCATAGATTTCCTTTCTGAGATCACTTAGCTACTTACTACTGTGTACTCTCAATTTTATCTCTTCAAGTGTTTTCAAAATTGTAGTCTTGAATTCTGTGTCATTTAGCTCATATCTTTCCATGTCGTCAAGTTCCTTTTCTGGAGGTTTTTCATTTTCATTTTGAGCACCTTTGTTCACTAGGGTACTTACCGCTGTTGGAGTATTTCTGTCCCTGGGCATAAAGACTTTTCCCCTGGTAGATATGAAGAAATGTCTCTGTAACTTCCTAGCTGGTGTTGCTGCAGTGTCTCACAATATTTTCTATTGGTTATTTGGTTTTCTCACAGTGGGAACTTCCTAGAAGGTGTGCTTTTCTTTGACTCAATTGCCTTGGTTTCTGTATGCCTCCTTTTTGGGAAGATATGGTAGGCAATGGTGAGATCCCACTGCAGTCATAAGCTGACACTCCTGTGCTTCACAGTTTTCCTGGATCCGTCAGCTTCAGCAGGAAGGGTGGGGGCAGGTTTTGTTGGAAAGGTGCAGGTCTGTGCCACAGGGTACTGGTGGCTTCCTGGTAGCAGCTGACTGAATGCAGGCTCTGAGCAGAGCTGGGGGTGCAGGGCAGGGTAGAGCCTTGGGAGTGACCAAGCAGAAGCAGCCAGGTTGTGTCCAAGGCCACCCAGTGTTCCGCCTGGGGCCCTACTCCATTAAGGGCCACTCTGCACTTCAGCCGCCAGCATGCTCCCACTGCTGGCACTCCTCAGCCACTGGAATTCCTGCTTCCTGCTCCCATCGCTAGCCATACACTCTGTGGGCCCCTAGCTCTAGTCCCCCAATCCCTACTCTGGCAGCTGGACCCACACTCCAGTCACCTGTGTCTATCTCTAGCTGCTGCTGGTACCTCGCTCTGGCCTCCTGCACTGTATGGCTGCTCTCCCTGCACTCCTGACATGGCATCCTGCTACAGCTAGCCACACCCGCCCACTTCTGCCATCGGCCTCACCGTCTGGCTGCCTATACCTCCTTTGTCCATTCTAGGTCTCCACAGTGTGTCTCTGCACTGCTCCTTTTCCTTCTTTCTCACTTGCCTCCTTTTTTCTGGCTTTAGGCATTTTCTTGCGATAAGTGGGTCTGTCAGCGATACTGTGTGTTGCTTAGGAATTCTCTGGTTGGATTTTAGTTGCTCAATTTGTTGTTCTTTCCAGAAGAGGTTTCAGGAGCTCCTCTCATGTCGCCATCTTGATGATGTCCCCTCCACCCCTTGCTTTGACTCTTGATTTGAACTGAAAAAACATTTTTGATCTGGAGAACTGGCTGATTTCCATTGTGTACTTTGATGATTCTTTTCAGGGTCATATTGATAAGATTCATGTTTCATAACCAGTGACAACATGCCTCAAAACATCATCTTGCCTCTCCAAAAGGTCTTGGCAAACTTTCATTCTCCTTTGCTTTTGTTCATTGGTGAGCTCCTTTTGGACCATTTTTGTACACACCTTCCTCATGCCAAGATTATCATTTAAGCTTTTCCTGGTTCTTTGTCAATGTTTACTTGGTCTGCTGTGCTTCTCATAGTCAACAATTTAGAAGTATAATTCGAGGTATTTTTGCAATGTTTTTGTCAGTTCTGCTTGTGACTGGCTGCCCTGACCTCTCTTCATCAGTGACACTTTCTCTCCTCTCAGGAAAATGTTTCATCCATTTGTATACTGCCATTTTCTTCATGGCATTATCCCCATAAACTTGTAGGAACATGTCCCTAATTTCACTTACACTCTTGGCATGTTTAACAAGACATTTCACGTTTGTTGCTCTAATTCAAACTCAACATTCTCACCATGACATACAAAAACACACCACAACAATAAATAGCACTCAGAAAGACACTGTCACACATCAACATGAACACAGCTGTCAGAAACTGATATACCAATGTTATGAAACCTGAGTTGTTCATAAGCACAACGTAAGCACACAGTGGCAAGTTTGTGGACTTGTCAGACCTAGTATAATGAGGTAAGGGTTGAGACTAAGTTTTCCCTATAGATACCTTTTAGTTCCAGCACTATGTATTAGATTCCCCCATTGAAATAACTTGATGTTTGGTTTAAAGTCAATTGACTTTATGTGTATAAACCTGTTTCTGGGTTCTATCTGTGCTACTAATTTGTTTATTCTTTGCCAAAATTAGTCTTGATTATTATTGCTTTATAAAAGCCATCTTTCAAGTTTGTTTTATTTTAAATCCTTTCCATTTCCATATAAATTTTATAGTTTATCAATTTCACTGAAAAACCTTACTGGCATTTTTATTTTATTAAATCTATATATCAATTGGGAGGTATGTTTTATATGCTGTCTAGTCCATACATATAGCTTAATTTAAAAATAACTTTGTACCCTAATTAGAATTTTTTTCTTTCATTGTGAATAAAACAATGAGAAAATTGCATAATATATAAAATGTACTCATGGCTCAGTTCAAGGAAACAGAACCCTGCCAGCATCCCAGAAGTTGCCCATCTTGTTCCAATCCTTGATCAGTTCCAGTCTTTCCCAACTAGATGCAACAACTATCCTGACTTTCACAATACCTTTCTTGATTTAATAGATTTTACCATCTAATTTTAAAACTTTACATGAATGAAATCATACATAGGTATATATGCCTGTGTTTATTTTACCCTCATACTTCAAAAAATCTTTTCTGTACTTATAATTCTATAATGACAATTACATAATTCCAACACTTAAAATTGATTTCATGGGGAAGCCGGGATGGCTCAGTGGGTTAAGCGCTCACTTTGCAGCCCCGGGGACCGAGGATCAAATCCTGGTCCCGACCCGTGCGGACCCATATGCTGAACTGGGGAGTGCCCCCAGTTTGGTTCTCACCAGGTCCAGTTCTCACCCTGGCCCAGTTCCTGCCCTGTGTAGCCCTGCACCCACCTGTGGAATGAAACTATGTGGAAAAACCAATGATGTGCAACTGTGGAGACTGTTCTGGGCCCTCCCCCTTCTCTCTGTCTCTGTATCTCTATCAAAAACAGTAAAAATCTTTAAAAATATATATTTTTATTTCCACTCTTGATTTTAAATGTTGCTGACCGTAAGTCAGCTATCAGTTTAATATGTAAAAGGGTGTCCCAAAATTCATGCAAGAAGTAATTTTGATAGAAAACACAGGTTTATAAAAAAATGGTAAATTTTCATTGCTCAACAATGAAAACGCATTGTTCTTTCATGTAGCGCTCCATTTTTAATAACCCTCAACTGTCAGCTGTCACGCTGTCTTTTTTTTTCCATTGGCAACACTTTACCAAACAAATGATGCAAAATTCAAGTCTTGTGTGAATTTTGGGACACCCTTTACTTTATCTTCAGTTACCTTTACGAGATTTTCTATTGTTCTGCAGTTGCTTTATTTTTTTAGTATTTTCCCTACATTTTTAGCTGTGGGATAATTGTTCCTCCATATGGAAATGAGAATGTTAATTTTTTTTTAAAGATTTTATTGTTTTGAAAGATGAGAGAGAGAGAGAGAGAGAAGGGGGGCGGGCCCAGAGCTGTTTCCATAGTTGTACATCATTAGTTGTGACATAGTTTCATTCCACACAGGTGGATGTAGGGCCACAAGGCATGAAAACCAAACCAGGGACTTCTGCATGGGAGGCAAGAACCTTCACCACAGGGCTCAGTGGTTACTAGTTTGTGCTGCAGTCCAGCATATGGGTTTGCACGGGATGGGGACAGATTCAGTCCCCAGACCTTGTAGTTGAAAGGCAAGCATTCAACCTGCTATCCCGGTATGCCCTAATTTCTTAAATTAGAAACTTATTTTATATCATTTTCTGTAACTTACTTTTAAAACCTAATTTCAGATGTTTTGCATGCAATTATATATAGTTTTTATGGCTGCATAGTATACCGTTATAGGAAAATACTAACTTATGAATCTCCTATTGTTATACATTCAAGTTTAGTTTTTGCTTCTTCTACAATAATTTTACACAAACCACCTTAAAACATTCTTTACATGGAACAACCTCATGAAATCAATGGCATAAATTTTTAATAGATGTGTCCCTACTCAGTTAAGAAGTGAGAACTGGTGATTAATTTTGCTCCAGGGGACCCTAAGGCTACATTTCCTTTAAAATAAAAAATGGGGTCATTGATGCTACACCAATGCCATTTACTTATCCACTTTTAAGTATTCTCTCAATACTGTCTAGGGAGATCACTGGGTTGAGAAAATAAGAATATAAAAATACGACAGAGGGCATTTCAGCCCACCATCAGCTGCCCTACACAAGGCTAACTGAAAATATAACTGTTGAGAGGTTTAAGAGGAATTTAACATAAATAATTTTTCTATCAGGGACCATGATACAAAAAGTATACATTCAAAGGTATTATCTGTCTGTTGTAATATTAAGGATTGGTAAGAGAATTTTTCATGGCAGCTAAGATTACTCTAAGACTATGAAATGCTTCTATTTTCCAACTTCAAGTATAACACAGGACACATAAAATGACATTGTACTTCTCATAAGAAAAGAGCATACTGTTAACTTATTTTAAATAAAGCTGATGTCCAACTAGTCATTTTGGAGTGAAGACAGGTGCCAAGAATAAATGGGATATGACACTGAAATAGCTGAGTCATTCCCTGCTCAATAACTTCATTTGAAATAGATGGGAAGGGGAAGCTGGGATGGCTCAGGGGTGAAGCACTTGCTTTGCAGCCCCGGGGACCATGGATCAAATCCCGGCCCCAGTCCATGTGGACCCATATGCTGAACTGAGGTGTGCTTTCCATGAGGGAGGCCCCCAGTTCGGTTCTCGCCTCCCGGTTTGGCCCCTGGTTCAAGGGGGCATGCCTCCCATGCAGGAGACCCCCCGCAGCCCAGTTCCTGCCCTGTGTGGCCTCGCCCATCTGTGTGGAACAAAACCATGTCAAATACTGATGACATACAGCTATGGTGACTGCTCTGGGCCCTCCCCATTCTCTCTGCCTCTCTCTGTCCATCAAAAACAATAAAATAAATCTTAAAAAAAAAAAAAAAAAAGAAATAGATGGGTAAAAAATTATATCTAATCATAATGACTTTCATAAATCAGTCATTGTTAATGCACTCTAAAGACAACTGTGACAATTTCTGCAGTGTTCTTGACACTTCTTTTATGTCCTAGACACAAGTAACATTTTTCATTCTTTTTAGAAATTTATTATAAGTAATCAAAATCATTGGTATCACATAAGACAACAGCTCAAACCTCCACCCACTACCACTATCACAGCAGTTAAACAGGACTGCTTGGCAGACTGGAGTTGACTTTAAAACACTACCACAAGTAAAAATAAAATCACACCTAACATTCACTTTAGGAGATGAAAAGTTTACTTGGAAATTGCAACATTTAGCAAAGATAAAACATAAACACTATTTTCCATATTCTACAGAAATATAATAATTTAGAGCTGGCTTGGTACATGGTCACATGATAAACAAATCTAATAAAAATGGTTCATTCTACTTTTCTGCCACTTATCACATCTTAGTTAGTATACCAGTAAATACTGAAAGACAGCTGCACAGGAAGATTAGAATCCTAGGGCTGTTTGTGAATACACATTATATTATATAATAGTAATATAAAAACAAAGTTAAGTACAGATTATACAATTAACATGCAATTTAAGCTAGTATTTTGAAGAAACAGGACAGAATTCAGTGAACCAGAAAAAAATGTGTTAATGTGTTATAATTCACGTATCATGGTACTTTACATGGCATGGAATTTCTTCCTCCTTAAATAATGCTTGGTAAATTGCAACAGGTTGGGCATGCTTCTAGAGCAAATTTAAAATGAAGATGAAGGAAAATGAGTGGATAATTCTATTAGATACCTTTCTAAGTATACTAATCTTTTAAAGTACCGTAATTTCATGCCTACTTCACTATCTCCCAATTTAAAATAAGTCATATTTTGTAATCTATGAATTGACACTGTCCAATATAGTAGCCTTTAGCCACATGTGGGTATCTGAGCACTTGAAATGTAGCTAGTCAGAATTGCAATGTGCTCTGAGTACAACAACACATTGAATTTTGAAGCCTTATATGGGAAAAGTGAAAAGTAAAATATCTCAAATATTTTTTATATTAATTACATAATGAAATACTATATTTAAATATACTGGGTTAAATTAAATTAAATATATTATCAAAGTTAATTTCACCTTTAAAAAAATGTGGCCACTAAAAAATTTAAAATGACATATGTGGCTCACATTTATTTCTAATGGACATAGCTCATGTAGGTAATCTCTAATCATTATATCAGCCTTAGAATTTAATAGTCTGGTAGTAAGCTAACTCCCAGAACACCATAAGCACACTTTGCACATACCTTACTGCAGAATTTACTTTTACCCCTCTGTAAAGTATACAGTTGAAGTATGAAAAGAATTCACAAGGTATTTAATCCTTAAAAAAAAAATGTCACTTATTATATGGTGAAAGCTAAAGGAACTTCAATGCAGACTGGTTTTTTAGGGAAAAATAGTTAAAAAAAAAAACAGCAGTGCCATCAGAGAGAAGACTATTAGTACCTTCAGTAAAGTTAGCCAAATTTATTTTGAATGCCCAGGATCTGACCTTGCACCACAGATCCTATATGTAACTTGTCCATTTAACCATAACCTGTAAGAGAATCTTAAAACAATATTGACTGTACCTTAAATGCTCCATTTTTGGGAAAATCTTCAAGCAATGTAAAATTAACATGCATGATGAATTCTAGTAGCAGAATAGTGTAAGAACTATCCCTTTCACTGAGTCTGTCAGTGTTAAAGTAAGCAATTGCCTAGTGTCCAAGACTTGTATTAAAAAAAAATTTTTTTAGACGCTATTAAAAGAATCATTGACCTTTTATCATTTTCTTACCCACGGTTTAAAAACGTTTTTACAGTACAATGGATAAACATTTGGCATACTTATAATACCACATCTTTTATTTTGTCCAACTCAAAAACATATTAATCTAGTACACATCCTATTATTTTTCCGAAGAACAATACACACTAGTCACCTCAATCAGCAGTGAGCATCAGAGTCACTTATCAGGAACCTCTAGGAGCCAATACCTGATTACACTTCTACTACACACTCTGATCCTCACAGCTCAGGACGGAATGCTTGTGCTTTATAAACCTGTTTCCATTAAGTAAACTGTCAAAAAACACTTTGAAAACCACAAATTAATGGATTCTGAGACTACTATATAATTTATAAAAATTTCTCCCTCATTTTAAAGATGTTCTGAGAAAAGCAGTAAGAAGTTATTTAATATAACGTCCTATTTTATGATTACTATTTTTAAGACACTGGAAAGCAACCAAGATTTATGGAGACATAAACAGAATTTAAAGCAAGTAATACTAGATATACTAACATAGAAACAGATTGCAGAAGACTACAGTAGTTCTGTCTAGAGTTCAGCAACCCACTAAGACATTTAATCACATTTATTAATGTGCCTTGTACAAAGATACTAATTTTTTTTACATTTATCTTTAGACCATGTTCTACAAAAACAATTATTTTTATTGAGTTACTAACTTGCATCTAAATAAGCCTGAACATTCATGTCAAATTATATAATCTTTCAATTTCAAACATATATTACTCTAAAAATATACTCCTCAGTGAAAGATGACAAATCTCCTTTCTGAAAGCTCAGTTATTTTGATATTAGGTCAATAATGGGCTAAATATAGTTATTGAGCACCTACTATGATTACAGTCTACTCTCATTCTTTAACCAATAAGAAATATCTATTCCAAATGCAAGATAACATTTGTGAGGGAGGATAATATATGAGCATTTTTAATAGAATGCTGTATGAGTTAGTATCTGGACATGTGAAACTGTTCATCTCTATGACATTAAAAAACTTCAAATTTATTACTGATCATTTTATAAATACAAACATCTGAAGTATGCTGCATAGTACTTTGAGGAAAGTGACTGCCACACATAAAATTAAGGCTGATTCTCTAAAGGTATGGAAGAAAAGCCAAAATTCACAGTTTGTGAACAACCGAAGACTTAACATAGTTTACAGAAATATCTGGTTAGTTCAGGCAAATGGGCACCTATGTTAAGGCAGTTTTCTTACTTAAACCAACCCCTTCAAGCAAACTGCCTTTAAATAGGAGCACTTTTAGCAAATATGAAAATAAAAGTCCTTTGGATAAAATTCTTTGTAAAACCACTACTGGTATATAAATTCAAGTTCCAACTTTCACTTAAATGTATATACATACATATATGTGTATACATGTATATATGCCTTGAGTCTCTTAATTTCACGTACAATCTTTGTCTTATATATTGAACCTGATTATATGTCTTATCCACAACATTGTATTTCTCTTAAAGCTAAGAATATGGACAATGGCAATAAGACAGAGATAGTTTTAATTTTCTAGCCTTTAGCAATTCTGACTTGTTGAAGTCCTACAAGTGCAAAGCATTATGCAACATACTGAACATGTACAGGGTCTGCATATAACCAGTCTTTCAGGAAAACAAGTTTGAAGAAGCAAAATAGTTATTACTTTGAAAACCAACAGTAATTGTTTTCTTCAACAGGATATCCAAAAATTGATAAAAGTCATCAACTGAAACATCCCCACTTCTGCCAAACATGAAAAATAATACAGAAATCACTTCGATAGAAGACACAGGTATAAGAGAACATGCATCATAGAGCCATAGGAATTAAAGCAGTGAGATGAATAGAGGCAGTCATGGAGAATCTATGTGCTACTGCACTAGTAGTGGTTTATAATAAATATTATCTACACCAAGATTTCAAGAACTAGTCATACAGGATCCGGAGAAGTAATGCCCTCTTTTAAGTAGCATATTGTTGTTACAGAATTACATGCTTACAGTTTTGTACTAAAAGATTTGGTATAGATTACCATCTCATAAGAGAGGGGCGTTACTTCTGGACCCTGCATATTTAGCATATTTTTGCCCCTTTTTTGCGAGTAAATATAAAATTTTGTCCTAAATTTGCTAAATATTCTACACCCTGAGGACTAGTAATAGACTAATAAAACAAATACCAGGGTTACTAGCGTTGTGAACCATGTGATTGTCCAGAAAGCACAAACTATATATAGCTAATATTCTTGGAAGCACAAGGTTTCATCAGCAGACTAAGTTGCTGCTTGTTTTCTTCCTCCTTTTTAGCAAGAGTTCAGTTTTATAGTATTAACATAGCCTGTGAGATTAGAGGTCAAAACTAGGAGCCTAAGGTGTCCCCTCACCCCCTGCAGATCCAGAACTGACACAACGGTTTTCTGTCTCAACTACGAACATGACATGTTGCTGCCATTTAGGAATATATTCTTCAATAGTCCTCTGAAAAGCATTTGGAATCCATAGCTATATAATTTTATGAAATTACAATGAAAAATTATTTGCTATCTTGAAATATGAAATTCTTATCCCTCCCCTTTCCATACCCAAATACATAAAATTTGACCATTTTAAATTTCATCTCAGTATTTACTTTTCCTTCAATATTTGAAAGGATAAGGGTCCCATTTCCCCCCTTTTTCAACTATCTTACTTAGGCCTCAATTTGGGAGGGAATTCTTAAAGTCCATAAAGCGAGGTGAAGGATTCATTTAGGAAAACCATTTGGCTTTTTTTTTTTTTAGGGCAGAGCCAGTTTCCCTTTGAACAAAGGGTGCACATGCACAGGTTTCAGGTTGATTTTTATTCACGTGCTGTCCTTTAAATGTGATGCTCGTCCCCCCAAAAGAAGCAATTCTTCTTGGTAGGTTCAAATATAGTAACTAAAGAAATGCAAACCAAAACATCCTACCTGCTCAAATATCTCAATGGAGGATAAAATATTCCAGGGACCATGCCTAGCAACTGGAATAATGAGTCACAATAAACTCATAAAACTTCTACCTTGTTTTCTAATTAAACATTAGACTTAAATATAATCTTGCTCCACCTAAAAGTAAGAAAGGCACTCAAAATTAACACAGTATGTATAGTTATTTTTTAAAAGACACTGTGTGATGGTAAGTAAAATTCCTTGATTATTCCTGCTTACTGCCTTCATGACACTGTATATACTTAAGTGTTCCTGTGCCTCCATGCACTTCTCCACTAAAAAGGAGCCCATAAGAATATACTCAGGCATGGAGGGCAGCAGTACTTGAGGTGCTAGGGTTGGCAACAGTTCTATTTGAGGAATTTATTCAGAAGACAATAGGTTCAGTTGTTACAATCATGTTCAAATTTTCTGGCATACTTTAAGTATTTAAAAGTTTTAAAATATAGTTTTCTAGTAACAAAGTAACTAAGCTTATAAAAACTTTATGCAAAGAAAAAAGATTGTATGTTACTTCCTTTGATAATGAAATCTTTAGCATCTTCTGTAATTCAGGGGAACTAAGGTAGAGATTTGATTATATTGTACAAGTGGTAGTTGTACTCCTAAATTGTATTTAGCCCCTGTGTCACATACCATTTTGTGCTATGTAAGAAAAAATTACTAGACAATTTGTTCTCAACACCATTAAAGTTCTCCACACACACACACACACACACACACACACACACACACACACACAAATCTCAACAAGAATGAACTGATATGACTGAATATATCTAAATGACAGAAAGTCTACTCCCATACATGCTTCTTCTACAAAATGCCAAATAAAAAACTCAAGAACTTTTGTTTCCACATCTTATGTCACACAAGCCCTTATCTGAAGATTTAAGTGGCTTTTATTGACCACTTGTACACATGTAGTACTATTAATAATGAAACCTATAATTTATAGTATTATAGACCTGTAACATAGGAATAATAAACATGACTGAAGATCTGGGCCCAGAGTTTCCAAAAAGGTAATACATAAAATGTTAAAAGCTAGAAAAGAAAAAGGGGACATTACTAGGTATCAAATCCTTAAGTTAAAAAACAAACAAACAAACAAAAAACTGACACAGATTTAATAAATATCTAAAAGGTCTACAGTCCAATTTCTGGAGGAGAAAAGGAAAAGCACTAATTAACTACTCGTTCACAGGTACAGATCAACAAGTCTCTGAAATGAGAGTTTCTTCAGAAGCCCTAAAGTGCCTCTGGCTATGTTGGCAGGATCTGTCCTCTAAATCAGGGGTGTCAAACTCAATTAAGACACGGGCCATTTGGTGCAACAGGCAAGATTCACAGGGGCCACATCACATTTACAAATGTTGCCGGAACTGAGTCAGCACGTTTATACACGCCCAAAGGCCCCCAGGAAAGGCACTGGGCCACGTGTATATTTGTCTTCATTAGTTAGAGGGTTCACGAGGGAATTGTGTGTATGGTATTGCCTCTATCTCCCCTAAGCGCTATTTTTTTCATAACAATTTTTTCTATTTTCATTTTATTTCAGAGCATCGTGGGCCACAAAAGATTACCTTGGGGGCCGCATGCAGCCTGTGGGCCACCAGTTTGACACCCCTGCGCTAAATGAACAGGAATAGTATTATTAATGCAAATGGGATTAGCTGTAGAAATTTTTTAAATATATTATAGTAATTGATAATTATAGACCTACACTTCTTGGATAGGATTTACAAACTTAAACAAGGCAGTTAAATGGAAAAAAAAAATTTTAACTTATTCTATATGCAATAGCTTCACTGAAATATTATGAAGCTAAACTACATCATTCATTCATAATCCATTGTTCAATCTATCAGTTTCTCAATCTTAACTCTATCCATCACTCATGATCAATCTTTCCCCTCTCCAAACAGTTATTCTTTAATACATATTTAGTAAATCCTCATAATGTGAAGCAGAATCTGGGAACACTATATTATCAAAATAGTTATATTAAAAAAAGGGGGGGATGGTGGTGGTGGTGGAGATACTGACAATCTTACTTATTTTTGCAAGTCAGTAGTAGTCTTGATCCACAGGATAGTATGATGGCCTACTATTTTTCCAGTGAAAGTCTGATGACATGTGTGTCAATGAAGACTATCTTTTCTTTGAACCCATTTCCCATTTCGGAAAAAAAAAAAGCACATCTCACAGCCGTGTTCATTTAATTTTACGTAAACACACTCTTTAAGGCTGAAGCAAATCTGACTGGTTTTCAATGTAAAAATAAATAAAAACTGTTCCTGGAGTTATTTCCAAATAGAATTTGTTTCTAATCCTAATTAAAAAAAAATGAATATGATGATCAGCATTTAATATTTCATGTAGTAAATTTTAAAACATACTTTGCAGGTAAGTTTTCTCAGGGTAAACGCTGCAGCTATAAGCATCACATGCAAGTATTCTTAGGGCCAATGGGAAATGGGTTAATGGCATATTTGTCAAAACTAAGTAAAGACTAACAAGCCCCTAAAATAGACATATCCTTTCCACTGAATAAGCTCATCCAGTCAAAGCGATATTATGCTACAGCTATTGAGTTTAGGTGTCAACCATTTAGGGGGAAAAAATGCAATGATATAGGGCAAACTAGGTTTTTCTGTGAATGAACACTTGAAAAACAAAAATTTTAGAAATAAAATAGCACACAAAAGTCACATACAAACAGTATCCTTTGGATATTTGTTATTTTCACTCCCTACTTAAAACTATTAGAAAGACAGGAGATCAAGATATAAATAGTAAAGAACTGCATGGCTTTAGAAAGGGATGGGTTAAGAGCCTTGAAACATGCGAAGACAGTTAATAAGATACTCTGTGGAAGGTAGAAAAATATGTGGAATATTATAATACTGAGCTGATGTTTCACAGGGTATTGTCTATTCCTGTCCTAACACTCTTACATCAAAGCATAAGAAGCCCTATTACTTGGAATACTTAAAATGATGCCTGGAAAAATAGTACTGAGGCAAGAATTTGGCAACATGTAGTAGTTGAAATGGGCTGAATCTCCACATCATCTCTGTGCAGTTCCCCTCAACTTCTGCAAATGCTGAATATCATAAACTACTGATTTTATCCACAGAAGTCTTTGTAAACCTTGAGGTATGATTCAAAATATGCCTTGTATATAAATGTCTAGGGCATTATTACGTTCATAATGGCAATTTTCTCAATAACATACCATAAAAGATACAAAAGATAATTTTTGCCCCAAGAGAGAAGAGCAGCTTCTGTCTATAGGAGCAAAACTGGACAATTTTTCTGGTATTCTCAAGTTTTCCAGTTTGCCACTCAACAAAATCATGATGCACAAGTAAAGGACTTATTCTGATCCCTACCACACTGAAGTGGAGGATCTCTGTAACAGTGAGACAGAGAGGCCTGCCTTTCCTGGTCTCTTCATCCCACCAGTGACCTAGCACGTAAAAAAAAAGAGGTCAGGTAAAGCACGGTGATCACACTTGCTTCTGCCACTGTTACACTGTTCACACAGGGCAAAAGACAGCTTCCATCATTAGGGAATTTTTCAGAGGAGCAGCTCACATTCACATTTTGCGTGTGTTTAATGAAGTATGGAATTCATTGGAAATAGGGAGGAGAAAATCTTCAGTACCCACTCCTGAAATAAGATGGATAAGGAAAAATATACAAAAGTGAGAGTAATAAAACATATAAAATGGATTCGGAAAACAGAAAGGTATATGGAAATAAAAAAAGCAGACCATTTATGAAGGAAAAGTATAATTAGAAAGTAGACATTACCTGGCTCTTCCCCACCCCTGCGCCTCACCAACCTGAAAAACCCAGCCCTTGTTACTGAAAAGGTAAGATACAACTGTAAGGTGTGGATACTTTGGTACCTCATCCCTGAAGTTTAGCATCAGCTTTTTAATTGCTTTATATTCTAAAATAAAAATTGAAGAACTAACCTTCAAAACTATTTTTTCTCCCTGGCTTTTGCCAGTAAACTTTTAAATGTCACTTCATTAAAATTTTGTACTTTATCCAGAGTATACTCAATAACTTAAATTTAAAAAAATTTTTAGCAATACACTTCTATGCACATTTCTCTCATTTTTCACGGTGAATTTGGAAGGAAAAGTAGTAATAATGTCTAAAAATGGCATTTCATATTAAAAAAAAGATTTTTATAAGGGCTGATTTGAATGTTTTTGGCATATAACAAATTTGAAGTAAAAACAATCTATAAAAATTAGTAATAAAAATAATTTTCCAGCATTGCAATTACATAAACTCTTAAAATTATTCTTATTTTTAAAATAACCATTTAAAAAATGGGTTATATTGGAAGCATGTTTTCCATATAAATTCTAATACTTCTGACTTTGGTTATCTTGGTCTATAACTTGAATAAAACATACTAGAGAAAAGAAATGGTTTATATTTTCACTTATCTACCTATCTGGCTATTTGATTCTCAAAACAACAATTATATTGAGTAATTTTGCATTTGTATTGTTTTTAAGGTGAACTACAACATAAATTTTTAATTAAAAATAGTCTATGCAGGAATTGCACTGAGGTGGGTGGAGGTATGTGTGAACCTGCTAGGAGAAATCAAATAAGAAGATGCCTAGGGATATCAGCTTCTTCTAGAAATATAGAAAAGAATGAGAAATTACAAAGAAAAATAAATTAAGACTCACTATTTAGCACGAGGATCTATACAATTACTTTATCCCCAAAGGAATGCCATTCTTAACAAAATAAATAAAATGAAAGATTTACTATGATCTTTTCAGGTAAAGCTGAAGAACATATACCGTAGTTAGCTAATAATAGCAAACAGTTCATGCAACTATGTAAGTAAGAAAGGAAAGTAATATTGCACTAAAAGGGGAACCCCGAAGGAATAGTTTCTCTCATTCACTGACTCAACGTATCCAGCCATTTCCTATATGCATTGGCAAACCTGGCCTGCTCTACATTCCGACAGGTGGACAATACTTGATTGATGAATTTGTGTTCCATTTCCAGGCCTAGGAAATCTGGAGTTGGGGTTCGCTTTAGGCGTTTTGTTTCCTGGGAATAACTCTGCTTGCTAGAGTCACTCAGTCCATCCACCTCCATTGCCTGAGACGTGCAGGGACCCGCTGGGATAAGGCGCAAGTCACTCAAAGTTCCCCTAGGGCTGTCTCCAGGTGATAACTGGGTCATGCTGTTACTAAACCTCCCACTTAAGTGATGCTGAAGATAGAAAACATGCCTCCTGTGAAATAGGAAGGGAAGGAAGAGAACAGAAAAGATATATTACATCACAGTCAAGCTTTTCAGGGAAAAAAAAGTAGATATGCATAATTTCAAAACATACAACACTCAGTTCACTGCCATATTTATAACCCAGTTATTTGAGGGAAAGAGGAAGAATAGTTATGATAAAGTCTTTGGGTATTTGTAGTGTTCAAATTACAAACCCAGATTACTGGATTGTTTGTGAGAAAGAATATTACCCCAAAGGCTTTTTAAATAGCAATGATCGAGGTAATGACAGTCACTTGGAGTTGTTACTCTTTGTAGACTATAACACGAAACTAGAAATAGGTTTTAGCCCAATTTCTGCTATAAATTAAATATAAAGTAAAATGAACTTTGTTGATATCCCCATAGACAAGTGATTCAGAAACAAGGGGTTAAAGAGCTCCTCCAGAGGCTTAGCCCATGTCCTCTATCCCATACTTTCTTTAGTAAGAACAATCTGTGGTAGCTGGTCTTCTTATCTAGACACCATCTGAACTTTCCCCTAAATCCATCACTATAGCCTCATTAAACATCTGTATTCAGTAGAGATGTGCTGTGCTCTAAACTAAGTATGTTACAAGACATAGTTCCTGTTCTTTCTCTAAGGAGAATTCTCCTGCCCTTAGAATCACGTAAAATTATTTGCTAAAAATGAAGATCCATGTGCCTAACGTCCAAAAATCAAGACTCTGTATGGCACACATCTTCTATACACAAAGGTAACTATCTAGGTTCAAGGTTGTTATATCTCACCATTCATATTAGCAACTCTAAGGCCTTAAAAGATAATTCTATTTCCCCACCACATTCTGGAGCACACAGGGAGCATATAATATACCCATTCTGTAGAGCAGGGGTGTCAAAGTTGCGGCCTGTGGACCGCATGCGGCCCCGAGGTAATTTTTTGTGGCCCACGATGCTCTTATTTCAGAGCATCGTGGGCCACAAAAAATTACCTCAGGGGCTGCCAGTTTGACACTCCTGCTACAGAGGATAGAACTTAAGCAAGGACAAGATAAACTACCTAAGGGCAATCAATCAGTAGAAAGCTAGCCTATATAATACAGTAGACTCTCCATTAACCAGAACTCAAGCAACTGGCAAAAAAAATTTTATCTGACATCTACCAATCCCCATGGATGCTGGTTAAGTGAGTCTACTATATATAGGCCATCCCAACTACTTCTTCTCCCCACTCTCCACCCCAAATTCCAATTAATCTTTATATGGACAGATAAAGTTTCTGCTCCATTAACCTAGCTCTCAAACATAAACATCATTTAAAAAATTCTGAGTCTTGCTATTAATGTGCCAAATTATAAAACAAAAATCTGTAACAAAACAACATGCAAGATTTACCTTTCTTCCTAAAAATGTGAAATAATAGTGTCTCGTTTTTAAGAGAAAAAAAATTCTGTATTAATGAAGGTGAGAAAGAGGGAAGATTGTCTTCCACCCTTTAAATACCGGTATATTTAGAATGGAAAAATGGGGCAATTTTCAATTAACTAGATTTTTTTGTTAAATTTAAAACGCCTATTTCCTGTCTAGCACAGGGCAAGTCTTGTCCACAAACAGAATCCTATAAACTAAAGTAGAATTTATATTTATAAAGACGAAGATGACTCCAACTAGACGATCCAAAATAAACCAATCAAGGGATTCCCATGCCTGAACTTCAATTTTAATATGAAAGTTACTTTGCTATCAAATGTGCTCAGAATTCAAGTTATGAGGTTTCCAACCCTATTTCACTCCTTCCTAATAATCCTGTTGCATTTTCTCAGTACACTTTACTTAAAAAAAACAAAAACCCAAAAGGTATCATGAGATTATACTTAAAGTAAGTTAATTTGCAGAATATAACAGTCTGAAGAACAATAAGAATAACTATTCTCAGGGTCTAATAAATGGTCTCAACCCTGACAGTGCACCCAGTTTCTCTGTTAGGGTTTCTTCTTTGTTTTTTAAAAAAACAGATGGCAGCACTCCATCCCAGATATAATAAATCTGAAGGTCTCCAAGGAAGGAGTCCAAAAACACTTGTTTTAGTTTGGAAGTAACACACATTATTCTCTTGGCAGTCAAAGTTGAATACCACTATCCGAAGCCATAGGTAAAGATCTACACAAGGGACCTCTCATTGATGATGATCATGAGGAGATGACAGCCCAAATGTCTCCAAATCATGCAGGTAAAGCTCCACAAGCAAATTATCATATTCACTCAAGAAGGTAGGAATCAGATGCAAGACCTTCTGTACCTCTTGTAAGAACATGCAATTTCATGCAGAAAATGAATTTTCCCTTCTCTTACCTATGACACCAAAGAGTTTCATGTCCTGGGTAGGAATCAATAAGATCAGTGCTGAATTCCACTTCTTCTTCTAGAAGATGAGGAATATTTATCCTTGGTTCCTCTGTTGAAGACGCTCCTTCTTCCTTTTTTGGAAGAACTAAGGCTGGCTCACTTCTCAAAGGGTTTTGCTCCAATACAGAACTGTCTTTCACAGTCTGACTAATCAAAGACTTTAACAAGAATTGGCGGTAGTGAAATCCACTGTGGTCTGAAACGTGCATGGATGCCCAGTGTTTAGCAGAAGACAGTTCATCAAGAAGAATCTTGTAGAAAGAAAAAAGGGAGGTGAGACAAGAAATTGCCAAAGGATTTTCTTTCTCCATTAATGCCTTGGACTTCTCCTTGATTTGTTCCTTGTTTTTTTAGACAATACAATTCCTACCAATATTTTGTACACAATGTCCAACCACAGTGCTGCCACTTAGTGAAATCTCAGAAAATGCCAGTTTCCCCCTTCCCTTATAAAAGTAACTTTTTTTTTTTTAAATATATATACCACAGAATTCAAGAACTTGCTTATCAATTATTTTCTTGGACCCTGATCAATCACATTTTGATTGACACACATACAGAGAAGCCAAATTCTAAAAGAAAGGTGAACACTTCAAATTCAGGTTATTTGATATAAACTTTCTTTAAATTTAATGAATCTGTACTATATGTAACTTATTTGTTCAATTAAACTCTATTTGTTCTTGGGGAAGCTGGGATTGCTCAGCAAGTTAAGCGCTCACTTTGCAGCCCTGGGGACCAAGGATGGAATCCTGGCCTTTGTCCTTGCAGACCCATATGCTGAACTGGGGTGTGCTTCCCATGCGGGAGGCCACCAGTTTGGTTCTGCCCCCCCACACCGGTTTGGCCCCTGGCTCAAGGGGGTGTGCCTCCCATTTGGTAAGACCCTCATCCACCAGTGTGGAACGAAACCATGTCCAAAAACTGATGATGTACAACTAAGGAGACTGCTCTGGACCCTCCCTTTTCTCTCTGTCTCTGTCAGAAACAATAAAATAAATCTTTACACTCTTTTTGTTCTTTACTTTTAAGTGCCATGAGGGCAGAGATCATGTCTGTTTTGTTTGCTACTTAATTTTAAAGGCTTAGTACAAAAACATGAGGCATGAATACAAGAATTATCAAGAGCTCATGACTTTCACTATTAGTCTGTTTATTTTTGAGCCAATACCACTAATTACTCTATAAACATTTCATCATATGAGGGCTGTCTGGAAAGTATCCAACTGTTCTGTTTACATTGACAATGGCTGGATTTTTCCTGGATAGCCCTCATAAAGGGGTATAGTGTTCATTATTTTTCTTTTTTTCCCAACGATTTCTTAGCTATTCTTGAAGCTTTATTCTAATAAACTTTAGAATCAATTTTTGAAGTTGAAAAATAAACTGGTGATTTTTAGTATATTAGTAGCCATCACTACTAATCTCAGATCATCCTCATCACCTCCAAAACAATCCCTGTTCCTATTAGGAGCCCCCTAACTCCCCATTCTCCCAGCGTCTGGCAACCACTAGTTTGCTCTGCCTATTCTGAATATGTCATATAAACAGAATCATCCGATATGTGGCCTTTTGAACTTGGTTCATCCATGTTATGGCATGTCTTAGGACTTCATTCCTTTTTTATGGCTTAATAATACTCCATTGTATGGCTATACCACTTTTTGTATATCCATTTCCTAGAGACTAGACATATGAGCTGTTAAATTTTGGGGACTATTATGAATAATGTTCCTACAAATAATTCCGTACAAATTTTGGTTTAAACATGTTTTCAATTCTTCTGGGTATATACCTAGGATTGGAATTGCAGGTTCACATATGGTATCTCTACATTTCAGTTTCTGAGGAAATGTCAAACTATTTTTCCACAGTGGCTATACCATTTTATATTCTTATCAGCAATGTATAAGTGTTCCAATTTCTCTACATCCTTGCAAATGCTTGTTATTGCCTGTTTTTTTGGTGGTATGAAATTGTTATCACACTGTGATTTTGATTTTCATTTCCCTAATGGCTAATGATGTTGAACATCTTTTCAGGTATTTATTGGTCATTTGTGTATCTTTTTTTTGTGAAATGACCCTCTGTGCTTTCTCAGGTGACACATCACTATCATCTTTTCATTGGCTAGTAGTAAACTCTATTCAACTGTCTTTCCTCCCACCCCACCCTCAAAAATGAGACTATTTTAAAATGTACTTAACTAGTTCACTTACACACACAAACATCACAGGGAACATGAAATAAAAAATTAGAACCTCTCATAATTCTACCCTATAGCACTGATAAAACATCCTTTTAAAGGTTTATTTTAATGTTTTTGACAGAGACAGAGACAGAAATAGAGACAGAGAGAAAGGGGAGGGCCCAGAGCAGTCTGCATAGTTGTACACCATCAATTTTCTACATGGTTTTATTCCACACAGGTGGGTGGGGGCCACACAGGGCAGGAACCAGGCTGGGGGCCTCCCACATGGGAGGCACACCCCAGCTCAGCATATGGGTCTGCACGGGCCAAGGCTGAAACACGATCCCCGGTCCCCAGGGTACAAAGCGAGTTCTTAACCCACTGAGCCATCCCAACTTCCCTGATAAACATTCTTTATTCTCTAACCTCTTTTCTGAAAACTAACACATGCTCTTTATACAAAACACAAGAAAATATGTCAATAACATTGTGTGTTGTGCATATAAATATCTGTTGTGTACTTATAATATGCCAGGCACTGTTTTTACATACTTTAAAATCACATTCAATGTCAATAATATATTAAAAATTTGCATTAGGCCCATCTCATATTTAGTTTTATATCCTTAACCTATAATAAACATTTTTCTTTAATCTTCCAAAATACAATTTTCACTAGCAATAAAATATTCCAATATGTGGACTGTAATGTAACTTATCACTCATTATTGAAGGGTTAGACTGTTCCTAGTTTTCTATTATAAATAGTATTTTTATACATTGAAGTTCTGTATTTAATATAATGGCCAGTATCTGTTTGAGAGCTTAGTACAAGCACTTGTGATAGCCACTTTATGTGGATTCTCCTATTTACATTACTCGATGTGGTAGGAATGATCATCTTCATTTCACAGATGAAGAAATTGATGGTTATAGGGGCTAAAAAACTTCCTCAAGTTCACACTGCAAATTGGTGTAGAGTCGGGATTCAGATAAAGTCAGTATGACCACTAAGTAGAGCCTTTAATTACTAAACTATATTGCCTCTCCATTATTTTTTTAGGATGAATTCCTGGAAGCAGAATTGCTGGATTAAAGAGAACACACATTATTTATTTAGTTAGTTAGTTCATTCATCCATTTATTACTTTTGTTTTTTTTTAATTTCTTTTGTTCGTTTGTTAATTCATTATTTATTTATTTATTATTTTTATTTGCTGTTCATTTATTATTTTTTATTCATAATTTATTTTTATTTATTTATTATTTATTCATTCATTCATTTATTTATTTATTTTTTGGTCTTATAAATGCTGCCATGTTGACCATTGGTAAGATTATAGCTATTTCTTCAATTCTTGTTTTCATTCCCTCAAAAATGCTGGATACCAGCACTTTAAAAAATCATTTTGTTTTCTAAGTAAAAAAAAAAAAAAAATCCAGCTCATTTTGTATGTATTTTTAAGCTGCTCTAGACTACTGGTATTTTTGTGATTACTTCCTCAGACAAAGCGTAGGAGCAGGGCACAATCTCCTAACTGGGCTCAATGGCTTATAAGCACAGAATGGGGATTTTGCAAATGCAGTACACTCTTCACTGAGAGTGAGAAATACCGTGATGGCAGTAATGCCAGGAAAAGCACAGTCACACCAAGGGCAGGGCAGGGCAGGGCAGGCTGACAACACATGAGCCTAAGATTGAGAGCTTAGGAGTGGACCCAGGCAACTGAGTCAACATACCACTAATGAGTTCTTATCTTCCAAATCAGACGGACACAAGTAACCAAGAATTTCACCTCGGCCCCACGTTCCAGAGCGGAATGCCACCTTACTTTTATTTTTTTTCATACCAAGGCATGAGTTTACAAAGACTTCTTAGCTCACTTGGACTCACCCTTCCTCTTTATCCTCAACTCCTTCCCAACAATATAGACAGCTGCTCCCAACAAGCCACCCAGCCTGGATGAACAGCAACTTCTGTGCTCCCACTCAGTTCCTGCAAGTGTCACACTGCTTTGTAACTGTTGGTATCTGCTTCCTCAACTAGATTTTTCAATTTGTTGAGAGCAAGTTAACTTTGTCTATGTCACACGCAATGTACAGGACAGTGTCTGGGAATGATGGGGTGTCAGTACTTTTTCATGAACAAACTGTACTAGGTTGACCTAAGCAAACCGGTAGCTAGTTTCACATTAAACTTTCTATCTGTGGGGAGAAAGAAACTAAAATTTAGTGAGACTCCACTGTCAGATGCCCAATAATTTACACACATGAACTTAAGTAATTCTCATAATAATCCAGAGGCAGAAAGCAGCATCCCATTTTATAGATGAAAACATTAAAGTCTTACTTTCTACATATAGCTAGTAGGGCCAGAAACTGAACCCAGGTCAATGTGATTCTGTCTTAGCTCTTTCCACTCTATTAGGTATTCTCCCCTCCTGAAACACGAAGCCATATACACTGAAGGGGAAAGGCTACTTTTCTAGAATTGTTGGCTTTAAATCTGCCAGAAATGAAAACTTTCCTATTTCTCTTGGAGAAATCTCTGGCTAAGAAACAAAAAGGAAACAGAACCTATAAAAGATGTACAAGTACAAAGAAGGGTGTGGTAAGCAAAAATTAGAGCATAGTTTCCCCATTTATCTGAAAGCATCACTTGAGGCATTTTAACCCCTTTCAACTGTTTCAAGCCTGGGAAGCTTTTAGAAAAAAATCTAGACTCTGATGGCACTGATACCATAAAAAAAGGAAAAAATATATAGAAAAGCTATAGTATATAAGAAGGAACACAAGGACACCTGGTTCTCATTCTGATGAATAATAAGTGATGCAACTCTGTCTAAGTCTAAACCATTAAAATTCTCTGAAAATTTCCATCTTTGCATTTTTACATTGAAAGGATTAGTCTGTGACAGTTTGCAGCCTGGCTCTGCATCCTAACGACCCTCTGAACTTGTGAAAAATACTAATCTCTAAACCCCACCCTTATTCCAATTTAGTAGGCCTGGGGTGGGATTTAGCAATCCTCAGGTAACTTATAGACTCAGCTAAGTTTGCAAACATCTGGGTGAAATCCTTCATTCCCTCCTAAGAGAGCAGACTGAAAAGGCAACCAGATGATTTAGCACGGTAAGAAATATAACTAAAAGACTATCAAGAAAGAACAATTTCAATTCTATAAGGTTCCATAATCCCTTCCTAATTCAGAGAAAAATGAGTTATGCTCAGTCTTCCCTACTGTTAAACCTTTGTTTTACCAATGCATTATTCTTAACAGTGCCCAAATAAGCGGGTGAGGAAAGCAAACTTTGTAACTGCCAGGGTTTCCCTGGAGGTATCAGCTGTCACAATCCTCATCAGGCTGCTGGGCTGCTATTATGTCCTCTACTTCCCTCCTTTAAAGCTCCTCTGAAGTAGAACTACTATCAGAAGATTTAAAGGGCAGACAGAGTGTGTAGGGAGATGGAATAACAGTCCTACCTTGACATCTAGTTTGGCCAGGTGTTGTAAAACCCAGATGCGATGGGACCAGGCATTATAGTTGCTTGGGTATCTCCCTGCTGCTTCACCACAGACCTCCATCTCTTCTTGTATTAGTCGCTGTGTCCTTTCTGCAGGAATTATTCCCAAGTTTCCTTTGGTTACAAAGGAAGGCAAGGAGGTTTCCTGAATTAGCTGTTGTAGCACCCATCGTCTGTTAAAGTAGCATGTGGGAAAGAGAATGAGGTAAAAACATAAACCAAAGAGGAAAACAATCAGGGTTTTCTTTGGTATTCATTTAATTTCCATTCACAGATAATGTAAATAATACCTGTCTATGAGCCCAGTTTTTCTTTGTGGGGGGATGGGGGGAAGGGAGATTGTTGCTTTGTTGTTTTGTTTTTAAAGACATACTCAACTTTAGCAGCATGTATTGGGAGGGGTGAGAGAGAAAGGACAAAGAGGAAAGTAAAACCTTTCTAAGATGTTAAAATCTGTCCAAAAGAGAATGCCATCAGTTCTAAAATGATAACTCCCAAATTCCATTCGGCCAGAAAATGTAAAGGCAACTGCAGGTGGGTGGAAGTGGGGTGTGGGGGGATATGTATGTGTATGTTGGCAGTGGTTGTTGGTGGGGGTGAAGATGTAATTATTGGTTGGTAAATACAGGGTCCAGCAGAAGAAACAACCTTTTTAAAATTTACCAGCTAGTAAAAAAGGGGCATTACTTGAGCCGGACTGTGTACTAGAAGACTAGGCATGGTTCATGTCTTTGTTATGCATGTATGCCTCATCCTATGTATATGTGTTTGTTTGGAAAACTAGAAGCCGCATTTATGACAGCTTTCATTAAGCAAAATTTCTGTATTATAGCATAGAATATGGAAAGAAACAAATACAATGTAATTAGTGAGACCATTAAGGTTTTAAAATGTCTTCACCCACAGATTTTTTCCCCTTGTCTATGTAAGACGTTCATTGGCATACATTTAAACAAAATTACTAAAAAAGTGTCTCTAGCCACTTAATGTCTTTAGTTTTAATAAGTATTTTCTCATAAGAAAGCGTTCTTTTAGATTAAAAATTTGCAACCTAAAGGTACAAGAAATTGAGTAGGAAAACCATTTTCATTTTTCAAATAATTTTTAAGTTTGCTTTATGAAATATTAGACAAGTCAATAAATTGATAGATGCATGTCAAACAATTTCCTCCCCTGCCACAACCCTTCCCTTTCCAGACTTCTATACACAAAATCATACAGCCTTCTGAAATCAGCTATCACAATTTCTAAGGGAGAAAATACAACTGACTACATGGTTTGGAGGTACCTGATTTGCAAGGCCAGCCAAAAGCAAGATTATACCGGTAGCTAAGACACCTTGAACTAACTGACTTTAAAATCCTAAAACTAATCAGGATTTCAGGATTTAAATAAAGTTTTAAGTGGCTTAATAAAATGAAAACAGGTTTTCTCAGAGAATTTCCTCACTAACCCCAACCAGTATGCTCACCCCATCTCATTTAAATCACAATATGGCAGCTACATGGAGTCCCAGAGGAGGTGCTTCCAGACAGCTAGGGTTTTGAGATCTCATCTCCATTTTGGCTATCTGCCTCAGGCTTTTAACATAAAAATATTCTCTGCATTTATGGTCTTGGCAACTTTTGCTCAGCCTGTACCATTTACTTAATTCCGCTGCCCTTATTTTCCTTATTTGGTTAATTTGAATAACCGTAACTATTACCACCATTATGTTTCCCAGCAACACACCTAAATGAGTTATAAAACCCAAGTTGCTCATTATAATTTCATATTTAAATGCTATCTCCATGACTGCTTCAGATACTTAGTAATGGCTAATATTTGAATATTTACTATGTATCAGGCATTGTGGTAGTGTTTACATCCATCACTTCATATAAACTCAACTATTAACTCTGAGATAGGTGCAACTATTACGGTATGCCCATTACAAACGAGGAAACTGAGGCCTGAAGAGGTTAAATAATTTCTGAAGACCAAATAGATTTAAATGTAGGTAACTAGCTTTGGAATTCATACTTTGAACCATATGTGACCATACTTCACATTGTGTGTTTTCTCCAGCCATTTTATATCCTAAGCAAGAAACCTGTGGTGTAAATTAACCATACCTGTGAATCCATGTTTCTGGACTCTTTGGAAACTTAGTTAAGGCCAGTTTTCCCAGATGTAAATCCTTAACTGGATTTAATGTGCCAGAGAGGATCAGCTCTTTTCTATAAAATAAACATAGTAAGAACCATTACTTTATCTTTCCATCCAAACGTTACTGCATGGCTATTAATATAACTTCATCAAGAAGTGAACTCCAAAGAATTAAAACAAAAATAAGAATATACAAATTTCTCATGTCACAGTAGTTAAGAATGTACTCTCATAATCTTGAAATAACAATAAACAGAAACAGAAACAGAAGCATTAGATCAAAAGAAGCTCTAAATCACATAACCCAGAGATACAACGATAACAAATCAAGTGCTTTAATGTGTTCAAGTAGGAATTTAGCTTAAGATAAAATTTCCAGTCACACATGGATTCAAAAAGCTCAAACAACTTAGACATAAGTACACATGATATGCTTTGGAAAACTATGCAAGGTAACTCAAATAGCTCTCACGATGATAAAAGTCATTAGTGTCAACAAGTTATATGAGTCTGAAATAAATTGATGAAATGTGAGTAGGAAAATGAAGAGTTTAGTTAACTATTTGGGAGAGAGCAAAAGGGTTTTCTGGCTTTTCTCATTTCCAAAACTTATAAGGCCTGACATCAGTATCTGTAGGGCAGATCCAAAACAAGTCAAGAATTGCTCTAGCTTCCTAAGTAGAACTTAATATCATCTAGAATCTAGATTATTACTAGAAAAATGCAAACACAACAAAGGATTGAAAGGAAAAAATAATTCATTCAATCACTACCCTAGCAAAGTTACTATTTTTATTTTTGAACTTTTCCTTCTACTTTTTCTCGTATTTTAACATACATCTGTATTTTAACATACAATTTTATGCTGCTCTTATATCATCTCTAAAAATGAACATTTTAAGTGATCAAATAGTCATACCTTGGTATTCAACTGCTTTGAAACTCCCACATGGGAAGCTCGCCCCAGCGAGAACCAAACTAGGGGCCTCCCGCATGGGAAGTACAACCTCAGTTCAGCATATGGGTCTTCATGAGAGTTGGGGCTGGGATTCGATCCTCGGTCCCCAGGGCTTAAGCAAGCATTCAACCTGAGCCATCCCAGCTTCCCCAATACTTGCATTTTACAATAATTTTTAGGTCATTAAGTACTTTGTTGCGCAGATTTGGTACTGGATGCGCAAGCTAGAACTTGTTGATATCTGTTGTCTCATGACTCACTATCCTTTCCAGCCAAAACAAGGGGTCACATCTTATTTACACGGTAGATAGCTCTTGCCCTGTGCACATCCCCTTGCAATCTTATCTTTGCTTCTGTGGTCATTTTGTGTATTTTTTGTTTGGGAACATATTACATTTACATTATTCCTTATGGGAAAAATATGTATGGTACTTATCATGCTTCCTGGAACCAACTAATAATGAGTACCGAGGAACCATTGTAGTTTTCATTTAGTAGCTATGCTGTAAATTAATGACCTTTTCCTCTATAGTTAGACATTTAGGTTACCTCCAAGTTTTTGCTAGTCTAAAATAATTCTGCAATGAAGAGTTTTGTGATATGTGTCTGCACTATTACTTAGGATAACTTTCCAAAAGACATATTACCAGGTGAAATACTTGTATGGCTCTTGATAAACTTTACCATTCATTTGTGAAATATCAGTATAAGCAGAAGCAATACCAATGTGAGGTTTTTGTTGTTTGAAAACTGTTCAAGCTTCAATGGAATTATAAAGAATGTCATGCAGGGTAAGCCGGGATGGCTCAGTGGGTTATGCGATCACTTTGCAGCCCCAGGGACCAAGGACCGAATCCTGTCTCTGGCCTGTGCGGACCCACATGCTGAACTGGGATGTGCTTCCCATGCAGTCCGCCCCTGGTTTGGTTCTCCCTGGGCTGAGCTTTCCATGTGGGAGGCCCCCAGTTTGGCCCCTGGCTAAGGAGGCACGCCTCCCATGCAAGAGGGCCCCCTGCCCAGGTCCCACTCTGTGCGACCCACCTGTGCGGAACAAAACCATGTCAAAACTGATGATGTACAACTACGGAGACTCCCCCTTCTCTCTGTCTATCAAAACAATAAAATAAATCTGTAAAAAAAAAACAAAAATGCCATATGAAGAAAGTTCTTCACTTATTTCTCAAGGCAAATACAATTAGGTTTAGATTGAATTTCTCTGATAACTTTTCAATAAGTTCCAATATTACTTTTCAATGTTTATCTATTATTTAAAAAGAAATAAACTGGGGACCTCCTGCATGGGAAGCACACCCCAGTTCAGCATATGGGTCCACAAGGGCCATGGCCGGGATCCCAAGATGACAAAGTCACTGATGTCAACAAGCCATGAGAGGAGTCTGAATTAAATAAACTGTTTTATAAAATGTAAGTGAAAAAATGAAAAATTTATAAATAAAATGTCACATGTTATTTTAAAGATGTTTAAGTAAATAAAAAACTTAAATATAAGAAGACATTTGCTTACTTTATATATATACTGATATTAGCCTAAAAAGATAATTGCAGTGGCTTTATTTTCAGGCATACTGAATAAGCTGTGCTTCAACATTCATCCTAAAAGTCTTAGGTGGTACACTGCTAAGAGGAAAAAGAAATGAAGTGAAGATCACCAAATAAATGTGGAAAAAACTAAAGGGGAAAGAAAAAGGCATCTGTGTTGTTGTGGGCAAAGAAAGCAGGGTGGTTAAGAACAGTGTCATGCCACATGTGCAATCTTGTGGGACGAAATTACAAGGTGGGAGAAGAAAACAAATGAAGAAAGTTTTTGTTTCTTTGGTTTATTTTGTGTTTTATTTTTAAATATTATTATATTTTATTGTTAAATTTAATGGGGCAACATTGGTTGGTAACAATCAGACAGTTTCCCAATGTACAAGTCCACATCACATCACCCATGCATCGCATTATGTGCCCAGCTCCCAGAATCAGGTCCCACTCCAACCCCATATATCTGGTGCCCATTTCCCCCCCCCAACTCTCCCTCCCCCCTTCCCCCTCCTCTCCAGGTAAACACCAAACCATTGAGTGTGTCCATAATGCTGGTGCCCACTCCCACCTCCCCTCCTCCCCTTCCCTCAGGCAATCACCAAGTTATTGAGTGTGTCCATAGGTCTCTGTGTCTTTGTAACTTTCAGGTTTATATTCCACCTATAAGTGAGGTCATATTTTCCCATATTCTTTCATTCTGACTTATTTCACTTAATAAGATGGTCTCTAGGTCCATCCATGTTGCCACAAATGACTGTATTTCATCATTTCTTATCACTGACTGGTATTCCATTGTGTAAATGTACCACATCTTCTTTATCCAGTCATCTATCGAAGGGCATTTTGGTTGTTTCCATGTTCTGGCCACTGTGAACAGTGCTGCGATGAACATGCGGGTACAAACATCTTTAAAGATTAAGGTTTTCAGGTTTTTTGGGTAGATGCCCAGTAGAGGGATGGCTGGGTCATATGGTAATTCCATT
>PVKE010002261.1:0-22881 GCA_004027555.1 Craseonycteris thonglongyai
TCTCTATTATCTGCAGACGTGGAGATTCTACTAGATATTTCTCCTCCTATTTCATTAACTAACCTCCTAGATAAGAGTAATCAAGAAACTAATATTTTGGTGATACCACCATTACCATTTCATCACAGATGGCTTATTTATTTTGATCTTTTCATTCCTGAATCCATGCCAATTCTTAAGTTATGAAGAAAAAAGATCTCTTTAATTCTGCAATTTAAAAAAAGTCATTTAGTGTCTTAATTTCATCCCAGGCTTTCTGTAATACAAATAATTGTATCTCTTAATTCTGTTCTACCAAGTTCCTTGTGTTCTTTTAGGAATACCACAAGAATCAGGTGAAATCTGGGCCAAACTGGATGAAGAGTAGATCTAGCCAATGGTCATCAGAAATACATTGATCAGTAGAAAGACCAGAGAAAAGAACAAGGAGAGGAAAAGGCAAAGCACTGAGACCTAGGTTTTGTAAAGAATAGAGAAGTTTGGCCAGGAGACAAGGTGCCTAAGGTCTGAGGAAAACGAATGTCCATGGGACCAAGGCTGATAGAAATGAACAAACTGCCAAAGGATAGAAAGTAGACACAGGTAGTGGCTAGAGGGTTCCTTGGATAGGAGTTATTTTTAAAAGCTAGGATTTCATTTTTCAAGGGCTTGTGTATTGCGTCAGTGCATGAATCTCTAAGGTTGATTTCTGAATGTATCAGATTTCCTAAGTGTTTCTTTCCTACTGATTCAATATGACTATATTTTAAATTTGCTTCAGTAACTGTTCAATGATTCCATCTTTTATTATCCAGCCAATAAATGCTTCCTAGATACCAATAAGTTTTAGGTCCTTGAAGAAAAGTAAGATGGAGAAAATAGAGTTTCCCCAGCCCTTCAGGATATCACAGTTTAGCAGAAAGGATAAGAACTGCAAAAGTTGAATGTAAGATAGATTAGAATAAATACCATGAGAAAGGCAGAAACAAAATGTTCTCTATGCTGGTGTCTCTGTTAAGAAAGTACTTCCTGCCATAAAGAACCTTTGATTGTCAAAATATGGCTTACCTTCCAAACCAGCTCAATGCTGCCTGTTTTAGGAAATCTTCCATCACCTTCCCCTCCCTGCTTTGTAACTTTTTGTGTAGACCTTCCTTGTGGCATGGTATGTGCTTGGGGAATGATAAAGATTCCAGTCTCCCACATTAACATGATAACGGTTCATCCCAGCTTTTTTATGGACAGTCTCAATTGTATGTCACTTTCTTTCTTTTTTTTTAGTAGAATGAATTTAATATTGTGTGATTTAATATTTTCACCATGTCATTTGTTGAAACACATGTTCTGACCCCTGACCTTCATTTTGGACCATGTGGTCACCGGGGTTAGAGTCAGAGACAGAGGGCATGTTGACCTCAAGTGATTGGTATACCAGCTGTTTCCTATTGGCGTCCATGCTGATTGATTGAGAAACGTCTATTCTGATGAGTCGGAACTTAACGCTGCGTAAGTTAACTATTGTTTTGAATGTCCCTGTAGGTATAGGGCATTCCTGGAAATGTAGATTGGGTTCAGAAAAGTAGAAACCTCTACACGAGGTTAGGGAACAGGGGCTTTAAGGGGGCACTGTAGTACTATTAGTGGTTTTATGCATGTCTGTCTAGGCAAAAGAATTCACTGGTCTGCAAACTCAGGAACTCCTTGTATCAATCTAGCCATTATTTTGCATATATATTTGTTTATTTATTCAGTTATTCAGCAGATACTCATTGGATACCTACCTATGTGGCAGGATTGCTTACAAATCCATTTCTTTTCCCTGGGCAGAGCTGCCCATTTCTCCACCTCCTTTGCAATTAGTGACCATGTGACTAGACTCTAATGTGAGATGACTGGAATGGAGAGGGACCCTTAGTGACCTTGAAGGCTGTGTGTTTAATAAGACAACATGGCCGTCATCCTGAGTCATGAATAACTGTGTGAGCCAGGGTGCCCTCCACTCACATCTCTAATCTGGCCGCTAGTGAGCAAAAATTACACTTCTATTAAGCCTGGAAGTGTTTGGATCTATTTATTATTGCAGCCTAGCTGTAATAAAATAAAATGAGCTAGGCTATCATGTTAAAAAAAAAAAGAACTCAGTGGTTTAAACCATAAATGTTTATTTCTTACTCATTCTACTTGACTACTGTGGTTGTCAGAAGAATCCTCTCTCATGTTACTATCACTTTGTCACTCTCTTTTGGGGGTCAAGCCTAACGGAGCAACTACTCACTGTTTGCATCCTTGCTCATTACTCTGACAGATGGAAGTGTGTTCTGGAGAGTCTTTTATCAGCCATTAAACAAGTAGCCAGAGAGTCACACATATCACTCTCATCCACAACTCACTGGTCATACTTGATCATTATGGCCCCAGTCAAGGCCAGGAAGTATAACCCTACCATGTGCCTAGAAGCTAGACAGCCAAAAAAATAAATAAATGAAAAACCCAGAGACTATCACTAATTGATCTAAAACAGCCTACTGTGTGCTAGACACTATGCAAGATGTTGGCATTTAGATATAAACACGTCTTGGACCCAGTGTTCTAATTTTACAATGCTTTTTCTTCTAAACTTGTGGGTGGATACCATCTGCCTGTGATACTTTTCTGTAGTATTTTTGAAACAGTGCATGCCTTATCAATTAACTCATTCATTTATGCCATTCATAATATTTGTTAAGTTCCCATGTACCATATATACCTATCTTGGGAGATGTGGGCAATACAACGTTGAAGTTGACATGGATCCTTCAAATAACTCAGAGTATTGGAGACAGTTTTTTCTTGTACCTCCATGCCACCTCCAGTAAATATCTGTCTGGCCATTCTCTCAATAAAATGAAGGCGGGGCTTACATGTTGTTGCTCTGCTCCTATCATGTGGGAGTCGAGTGTTAAGGTGGAAGGATGGGGAGCGATCCCTTGGTGATCTACCATTTGGTTCTTGGACTGTGGCTCATTCTGAGGTCCTGTGAACCAAAGTTTACACATGACCGCAGCTGCCATGAATGTTCATAAAAAACAAAAGGCAGGGACACAGACAAAAACCAATGTACTCTGCTCTAACTCATTCTTCTTCAGGTTCTAGGCCCTACTTGTTTTTGGAGACTTTGTTCAACTTACAAGGGTCTTTGAAAGGTAATAGAGGAGTGGTTTTCACATTGTGTTCTGGAGTGGCCAAGGGGAGGCCCAGCCCAATAGGAAGTATAGGCCTTCTGTCTCAATTCCAACCAGATCAGCTTCACTGTGGACTGCTTTGTGTATTGGAATTGTATGTATGATTCCATTACTAGAAAGTTTTCATTTCTTTGAAAACATTAAATGATCAAATGACTTGCTATTTCAAAACATTTCCAGGAGCCCAAGAGAATGAACAAAGTCACCTCCCCAACAAATTACAGACTATGAGGCCTGGAAGGAATTTAGAATCAGCCCCCTTCTTAGGAGAGAGTGGCTTTGATCTATGGTTCATGATGTCATTTGGAAAATGCACAAGACCTCATTGAATAGACCCTGTCCCTTCTAGAACCCGGGTTCCACAGAGGAAGCATTTAGCCCCATGGTGCCTTGCACGCAGTAAATGTTCAGAGTATCTTCTGGATGAACAAATGAAAGAATCAGTGTTAGCCTTTTGTGGCATGAGTAGGGAAAACAAAGCTCAGAGTGCTGAATGTGTTGGCCCAAGGTCACACAGTAAAATGAAGGCAGAGTTATAAGAACAATCAGGGATTGGACTGGATTATGTCATATGTTGGCTCCTAAGCAGCAATAGAAATGTCCAAACTTCACCTCTCCCCTCCTATCCTGTGTTTTGTCTCCACAGCCATCCTAATGGTTAACACAGAGATAGTCCAGGTTCCAACTCAAATGATCAATGACCTTGACACTTCTGTTAGCATGTGATGTCAACAAAACCTGTCTCTATGGGACAGAATGGGTCTCCGTCCAGCCCCCCGCCAAAGGCTGGGCATGCTCAGAGGCTGCTCCCCCAGCAGTGTATGGGGGGTGGTGCTGAGCAGAGGACAGAGGAGGCACTTCAAGGACAAGCTGTGTCCTTAGCGTTAGGTTGTTCCCACTTCTCCTTCCTTTGTGTCTTTCCTGTTTGTTTTTTTTTGGGGGTATTTTTTGCATCACTGATGATGTTATTTATGGAATGCCAGTATGTCTCTCATTTTAATTAAAAGGAGGGAAAAAAATCCAGTCTTGTATAACAAGAGTGATGACTCAATAGGACTGCTCCGTGCCAAATGACTTCCTGTAATTGCCTGTGACAGTGTTTCTTACAGAAGCAGGGTTTGGGGTGCCTGGTGACGCTGCATCCCTTGCTGCCACCTGTCCAGTGGCTCACTTCTAACACGACCCAGGTTGTCAGACACACCCATAGTCGTGAACTCTGGCCAGATGACCCCACGCTGAGCAAAGTTTGCTAATCTGTGAGCACAGGGGATGGAATAACAAGAGAGTTCATAGAGCTTCCAGTTGAATCTTCTTTCAAGTAATCTAAATATGAGGTATTTCTGGCATTGCAACACATCTAAAGATCATTGTTTTTAATAAGGCAAATTGCCTTGAAACTTAACCTGTTTTCACTCCTTCCTATTTCAGGGAAGGAAACTGAGACCTAAATCAATTTAGAAAATATTTATTGACCATCTATTATGTGTAAAGAAGTGCCCAACCTCTGTGGACTAAATGACGTTTTTAAGGTCCCACAACTTCCTGGTGATGGAAGTAAAAACGGAATGTCCTCACCTCCTTGCAATTCTTCATTTCACCACTCAAATCTGAAGTTTGGATTAGTATCATACCTATTTTGCTGGCCTAGAAATTCTAGACCAGTGGGTGAGTGAGTGTTTTTTTCAACTGTGCGCGTGTAGCCAGGAGAGCATATAGCACTTCAAACTGATAACAGGAGACATGGAAGGCAGCAGGTCATGTCAGAGTTAGGACAACACTTCCTTTTGATTCAAGCAGACCGGGTTATAAATCCTGACCCCTCTACTCTGTGACCATGGCTCACGTTCATAATCATTTTGAGCCACACTTTCTTCATATGCAAATGTCTAGTCAAATATGTTTAGCATTTCCCTTAAAAGAAGACATGCAGAATTAACTTGTTAACCTGGCCTTTTATTTTCTCATGCGTTGGCATTGTGGGGCCATGCTTCCTGTGGGTAGCTAACGCCTGGCCCCTTTCATATGCAAATGAACCATTGCAGACCCCCTACCCCATACACCCTACCCCAGTCACCTGCTTTATTGGGCTCTGAACACTCCAGGCTACCAAACCTACCAGACAGGTAGGGACAGCTCCCAAGACCCAGAACCCACTGAAAGTACTCAGACCAGTCAGTCCTGAGCTTGCCTGTCATGCTTTCCTGTCGGAAGCACCCTGAAAGCATCTACTGGCTCTGCACCCCGCTCTTCCTCCTGGTCTTGTTCCTGTTTTGGTGGCCTCCATGGGTGGCTTGTCTCCGTCCACCTTCCCTGGGATCTGTGAGGAACAAATAGTCATTTCCTGGCCTGTTGGTGTCACCATACCCGAATAGTACTAAAACCTACATTTTATAACAGTGTGTCCGACAAAGCACTTGGCCCGTGAAGGTTCTTGATTGATTTCTTTCTATGATATCACATAATGGCTCGCTCTGTGTGGCCTCCCTGGGTGCATAAATATGAGTAATACACAGTTCCTTCTCTCAAGGAACCTAATTCAGAATATGAAAAATAGGGGGAAGCCGGGATGGCTCAGTGGGTTAAATGCTTGCCTTGCAGCCCCGGGGTTTGAGGATCGAATTCTGGCCCTGGCCCATGTGGACCCATATGCGGTGTGAGCTTCCCACGTGGGAGGCCCCCCAGCCCAGTTCCCGCCCTGCGTGGTTCCCACCCACCTGTGTGGAAGGAAACCATGTCAAAAAACTGATGACGTACAACCATGGAGACTGCTCTGGGCCCTCCCCCTTCTCTCTGTCTCTCTCTGTCTCTGTCAAAAACAATAAGATAAATCTTTTTTAAAAAAGTGAAAAATAGCAGCCAATTAGAAGGAAGGGCAGGTCGTGGGCCTTTTCCTACAGCAGGTGGGCATGCAGGGGGATTGCAGAGGCCCCTCATGACCCTGTGGGAGGACACACGGCCCCAGGGAGCCAAGGCGGACGCAGATCCGGGCTCTCCTGACCACCAACCCAGTGTGTGGTTTTCAGGGGGGCCTGTTGGCGTCTTAGAGTGAGTGAGACTTTGGAGCTGGGGGGCACAGAGCACTTATGCTCACCCCAGAAACAGTCTCTACTGTCGGCTGCTCTAGGGGGTTTGTTTTTATGGCATTTTGGACAAGACATTCATTTCTTTTTTCTTTCTCTTTTTTGCCTTTATTCTATATTCCACATTCATTTGATTTTAATAAACATTTTCAGATTCCTTATTTTTTCCCCTGCAGCTCACAAATACATGTTTCTGTCTTGCCTTCCTTGCTACATTTACATAAAAGCCATGCTGAAAAATTTATAGTGTTAGTGGAGGTTGCGGGGAAGAGAAAATGCGCTGAGGAAAATGTGGCACGAGCCTTTTACTGCAGGATGTCAGACCCACGGAGGCTGTCACCTGGGAGAAAACAGACTGAAGATACTCATTTTACCTTAAATGCTAGCAGCGGAATCAATCCGGGATCCTCATGACTTTATTCATCAAGTTGGTTAGACCACAGAGGGTACTGTAGAAATAAAAGTGAATTTAATTGCTAAATTTTGAAGCAGTCACATACCCTACGAAAGCTTGCTGTTTGGAAATACTAAATGGGTGGAGTGGGGCTTAGAGCAAAACACAGCTTCATGAAAAGTCTGAGTCGTGATATTTTATAAGAGTTACAATTTGAGAGCTTTGAAATATAGTACATGTGAAATGAAAACAAACAAACAAACAAGGTTGTCCTTCCCCTCATTCAATGGACATTTAATGAGCATCTTACATGTGGATCCCTCAGGATACAGAAAATTCCAGGCTTTCCTCTTTCTCAAGGAGCAGGCAACCTGCTCCTTTTCATTAGTAGAAAATTAGTACTAATAAGCCAAGGAAGTTAAGTAAAAGTAGGTTTTAAAAATTTTTTATAATGTAGCCGAAACTTGAAAATACTTGAGCACACGAGAATTAATTTCTGAATGCCTAGAAGTAAAAGAAATCTTTAATTTATGGTATGTTGAGTTCGTAAAGGTTTCTAATTTTAGGGTGAGTCCCTTTGGGGAGTGTGACCTGGAACGTTCAGAGGGGGAGGCGTTATTCAGGACGCCGCAGTCGCATGTCGCCCACTGTGATGGAATCGCGGTCCATCCACATTGTGAAGACTGAGCTCCGATTTGCTGACAGCCTTGACATAGGTGCTGTCCAGGCCCTGAGGGGACAGTTCAGCCTCTGCCATCTGGTTACGTCAAACATCCCTTTCCTTGGGCAAGTGGAACGAAAGAGGTGAAGAGTGAAAACCCTGAGTGTGACATAAACCAATGGCTCTTAATTCCTTGGCCCAAAAGGATCCAGCTAAGCTAAAAACTTGCCAGTGTTTAGGACGCCCCTGCAGTTGGCCCCATCTTGCATCTTACACTTTTGTCCCCTCCCATTGCTCAGAGCCATGCCTCCTCCCACTGTCTGGTGTCCCAGTCCGCACTGAGCTCTATTTCTTCATGTTATGGGCTGAACTGTGTTCTCCCAGCCAAATGCATGCATTCAAGTCCTAAGCTCTAGGATGGAAGACTGTGACTGTATTTGGAGATGGGGCCTTTAACGAGGTAATTAAGTTCAAACAAGGCAGTGAAGTAGGATACTTGTGTCCTTATGAGGAGAGGGAGTGATACCAGGGACACTCATACACAGAGGGATGACCAGGTGAGGACAAAATAGCAAGAGGGAGCCACCGGCAAGCCAAGGAGAGGGAACTCAGAGGAAACCCACTTGGATCTTGAACTTCCAGCCTCCAGGACCGTGAGAAAATAAGTTTTGGGAAGCCACCTGGTCCGTGGCATTTTGTTCTGACAGCCTTAGCAAGTGAATGCACTTGGCTTCTCGAATTTGCTCCAGCATCCCTGCAACCTCACGTGCCCCAGTGTCTAGGAATGGGTTTAGTTTCCATGTTAGTTTAGCTAGTAACAACGGCGACGTCTGCTTTCTCTAACAAACCCATGTCGTCTATTGTGCTTTGGCCTTGTTCGCTGTCTCTCCCTTCAGTGTCTGCGGTGGATTTTGACCAAAACTGGTGGGGGCCAGTCTTTTCCCCGGAGATACCGTCTGCTGTTCTGGGGCTTCCACCCGGCTTTGCAGGGGCCGGCCCTCAGCCTCTTTCCCGACCTCCTCTGCTTCTCTCTCTGTATCTGAGCCCTTCCCTGACTCACCTGTCATGCCCTGTGCGAGGGGGTCATTCTGTCCTACCCACATCTCTCCCTCCTCACCTGCCACCTTCCCTCGGCACTGCAGTGACACCATTCTCTCCCATCACTGTCCCTTTGCTGTGTAATCTTATTTCCCTGGAATGTACACTTCACCTTGTCTATCTGATTGCTACTATTAATATATGTTTTTTATATTCACAACCAAGCTTTATTATGTTATGAGAGCTAAACAAGCATATCAAGAGTCAGGGCATAGTCGTTTCAGGAGGAGGGCTGGCTCCTGGGCTGAAGATGAACCTACAAGGGTTGCTGGTGAGGGTAATTGGGGTCGGAGGGACGAGGCATGATGGGGGTGGGGCTTGCTGTCCAGGGGGGAGTAGTAGGGAGGAAGTCACTGCTCTGAGGTGCCCCAGGAGAGGTAGTCGGGCCGTGTGGCTGCACGGTACTCGTCGATGAGCTCCTGCCCAGCTCATTAGAGTGCTCCTTGCAGATGTCCTCCTTGCTGAGCTGCTCCAGAGGCCTTCTGCTTCTGCAGCTTGTCATACTGCTGGCAGAACTTTCAAAGAGCAAGGAGATGCCAGTGTGGTGGGCCATCGTGAGCCCGCTGACCCGTGGGCAGAGGGCAGGCAGGGAGACTTCCTTGACAGGGCCGCCTGGGGGCTGGCTGGGCCCCAGGGAAGTCTTTGCATGTTGGGTAAATGTCCCTCCCCTAGGACTTTGGCTTTGACACTGCGCTGTACTGTTTGTTTGTTTTTTTTAGCGAGCCTATCTCCTTCAGGAAACAGGGAGCTTCTTGAAGTTGAGATAGTGTCTTTTTCACACCATTGGCTTTAGGACGGTGCTTCAAGATATTAAGTAGCAAAGAAAGGATTACTGAATAGCTCTTCTGCCAAGAACTATCATCTTCCTGAAGTCTTGTCTTGATGGTGAACTCTTTGAATCAGAGCCTCTTTAGCAGACAGTGGGCCCCAGTTGGACTCTTGAGCACCTGCTAACATTGTTTAGGATTTCCAGGGTCCTCTTAAAGACCCACCTCTGCCACTAGTCAGTTGTTCTTAAACCCGCCTTGGGCTAATCCAAACAGGTTCGCAGTCCAGCCTTCTCTTTGGTAGTGGCTTTCAGTGCCATATGCTCAGGTGTGTCTGTGACGCATTTGGCAAATCATGGCCTTTAGGAAATGAAACTCACTGAAATAACAGAGCACGCTCAGCTAGCATCAGAAATGGGTCTCACTTTCATTGTTATTGCTAGCAATAGCATCAGGAGTTCACAGCTTACAAAAATGCTTTCTCATGGAGTAAGTCAGCTAAGCCTCATAGTAACCCTGTTGGGTAGGTGTTAGTATGTTAGTATTATTCTCTCTTTCTTTTAGGAAAGGACCATCATGACAGATCATGGTGTCACAATTAAATGGAATTAGGTTCAGATTTTACCTCTGCAAATGACTAGCTTCTGTCTTCGGGAAAATCAGTTAACTTTCTTGAGCTTCAGGATTCGTAAGTAGCAAGATATTGTAACCATACCAAATGAAAACTTTCATTTGAATCCATCATTTAAATGTCAGTGATATTTCATCTTGCTGTAAACTTAAAATGGAAAAGGAATAATGCTAATGAAAATGGGAAAAATTACAAATACTTACATTGTGTAATATGGAACAGTGACCAACGAATTGAATTGGCTTAATGGAGTTCACTGGAAAAAAGATTTCCTCTGCAAAAGTCTATTGATGTTAGCATAATTCTGATTAAAATGTTTGTGCGTTAAATGTACTCGGAGGCCTAAATGGGGTTGAGATGGTGAGAGCAAATCTCCCAGTCCCTGATGATCATATTAATAACTGTAATAACTCTTATGAAGCACCATTTCAAGTGCTTTGCACACAATAGCATTTAATTGTTGTAAAAGTCCAGAGGTAGGGCTGTTGGATGGCCCTGTTCTTACAGAAATGGAATCAGGTCTGGCACATATTAAATAGCACAGACCTACATCACCATGATCACCACCATCAGCATCGTCGTCTAGACACCTCCATGCTGGCATCTTATGATTCCTCAGTACTGCCAGCATAAACTCCAAGCTCTTTGCTAGGGCCGTTACCAGCCCTGCCTCATTGGTTTCCTACTTCCTTTCCCATTTTGGTCACTCTTCTCCATGCCGATCTGCACTTATTACTTGCAGCTCCTGCACAAGACGCATATTTCTGCTTGAGGCCCTTCGCAGTCCTACTTACATACTCTTTTCCTAGATAGATACACGGTTTCCTCCATCTGCGATTCATTACTCAGGCTCCACCTGCTGAGAGGGTTTCCCCCACAAACCTGTCCCAAGTAGCCACACCCACCTTTTTTATTTATTCATTGTCTGTCTCCTCAACAAGAATGACATTGCAGTGAGGGCAAGGGTTATTCTGCTTTGTTCGCATTTTATCCCTTCTGTCTAGGACCGTGTTTGCCACATGGTAGCTGCTCAGTAAATGCAATCACATTTGACTGAATGAAGATATACATGAATGGAAGGCCTTTGCACACAAACATACGTATCTCAATGCCAGGTCTTTGTTTTCTATTTCAGTGATTTGCCTAAGAGCCTCAAGAAAGAGATTTCGGAGGGGGCACAGACCCGGGGGCAGTCTGCCTAGCACCTAACTCTCCTTTTTCAATGGCAGTTGCCTAAGCTTTCTGCTGTCATCTGTCCCCACATGAGCCAGCCTTTGTCCTGAGACCCCAGGAATGATATCGCTTAGGATGCCTGGGCAAAACACAAAGGTACTCCTGTGAAAGTCCTTTGATGGGCGGGACCATTGTGTTTGAGTTACTTAATGGAAATTTATGTTTGGGTTATGGGATTATTTCTGGGGTCTGCAGAATATGTAAATAGCCCACACCTCCAGACAGGGGAAGCCGCAGGGAGGGTCTGGCTTCCCGAGGGTCCTGTGTGAGACATCCATCCACATGCTGGCTGTGCACTGTTTACAGATCGCTGATCTCATCCTTATTGACAGATGTTGCATGCCTCATAGATGTGGTATGTTCAGTCGCCCAGGCGGAAATTGATCTCAACTGAATGACCGGGAAGGTGGATTGATATGGCTTGCAAAAACAGCCACCTTTTCCCTTCAGATAAAAAATGAAAACTGAGATAACGAACAGGATATGTCAATGTTCAGAGCAAGTGAGAAGAAAAAAGTCAAATATTGATTAAAATCAAAGAAAAATATTGAAAATAGACAAAGATCATTCATTCTTTCGAGCAGGGTAAGACATCAGAATTAGAAAATGTGGAGGGGAAGAGGCAGGGTAGGATTGAAAAATAGCTTAGAGATCTTTACTTTGAATGTTTGAAATATTTATTTGTGCAAGTGAAATCCCCAAGGAGAAAATGGAGAGAAGAAACCAAACACACTTCCCCTAAAATCAGCAACACAAGAAATGGAATCCAGGTCCTGAATGAGATTTTGGCTTCTATTGATAATGCCAACCAGAGGCTTTAGACAGGTCGCCTCTGACCTGGCCCAGGAGCTGTGCTCTAAGCATGAACTGGTGTCCGATGGATTGTCTCCTCATCCCTCAGTACAGCCTTCAGTATCTCAAGCATGGGTGATGCCTCCGCATCACGAACCACCCAGTGGGTGGGGCAAAGTGCAGAAAACAGAGGTCAAAGGGAAAGAAGGAAAAGCATAAGGCAGCTCCAGGAGGCAAGGGTAGAGACAAGGAAGTGGCACCAGGGTTAATTAATGGGCATCAGGAGAGAAGAGGGTTGGAGGCAACAAGGAAAATCAAGGGAAGGAAGGCATAAGGACTTCCAAAGTGGCAGGAAGCAAAGACTCAAGGAGGCGACGTATCGGTAGTTCAGCTAAGTGTACGCGGGACAGTCTTGCAGATCTAGATTTCTTTTGATCCTTCGATCCTTTAAAAAATAAACAATGGAAAAATTTAATCCTTTTTTTTTTATTTTTGGTAGAGCTTCTTTTAAGGGTATCATATGTCTTCTCTGCATGATGCAGTTTGTTTTTAAATGCTGATCCAGGGGAAGCCGGGATGGCTCAGTGGGTTAAGTGCTCACTTTGCAGCACCGGGGACCGAGGATCGAATCCCGCCCCCGGCCCATGAGGAACCATATGCTGAACTGGGAGCTCCCCCAGTTCAGTTCTCTCTGTCTCCGTCTCTGTATCTCTCTCTGTCTCTCTGTCAAAAATAAATAAATAAATAAATAAAAATATATTTAAATGCTGATCCAACATGGGAATCTTACCTCAGTGTAGAAATATATTACGTATTTATGTTATATCTGTCTCCCTTCAAACTAAGATATGAGCATCAATGGGGGTAACTATTGTATATTTCAGTGGCTTAATGTATAAGAAAATTATTTAACCCATATCTGCCTGAATATGTTAATCTATTTTTAAAAACTATTCCACACTACTAAGTATCTACTGTCTGTAGTCAAGGTCGTGTTTGTTGAGATATGAATTCCAAGATACATCCTAACACGTTCAGTGGTTCAGAGACAATTATTCCTATGGGCTTTCATTTCATAAAAATTTAGTACATGTTAACATTCCAGCCTTAAAAGGAAAAAAAATATATGTATATATATATCACAGATCACAGCCTTCAACTTGGGTTCTGAGTGGGCAGCTGGAAAAGCAATGCTTCATTTACGAGGAGGCTTACATTGGACATGTCAACATTGTGTCTGCCTCCTGGGTGGGCAGGAAGCCAGTGGGCTTTAGGTCAGGCACTCCTGCTCCCTTCCCAGGACATAGCTGCTGGGACCACAGGCAGAACCTGAATTCAGGGTCGCTGAGGTCCAGGTAGTCAAAGGCATTGTTTGGCACAGAGCAAATTGCTGGGCCCATCAGATTCACTTCCCCCAGAATTCAAATTGAGAAATCCTGGGGGACTTCATCAGAGTTGGGGGCTACAGGGATCCAGTGGATCCTAAACTATGAGGCAACAGAAACGGTAAATATGGAGCAGCAATGAAGCAAAAAAGTTTCCAGAGTTGCATGAAAAAACAAACAAACAAAGAAAAACAAAACAAAACGAGGAAAATCAAGTCAATGCACAGAAGAGAAAGGTCTCAGGAGAGATGGGTCGTGTGGCCCTGGAGGAAGGAAAACAGTTGATTCTCAGAACTGCATTATTGTAAGAGGGTTTGAGTCCATTTCTGTTCCAAACAACAGCAACAATAAGAAAAGCTAACCCTAAATATTACAAAACAGAGGTGATATGGGCAGATTCCAAGTTGTTACCTCCTGAGAAGCAGGACATTTAGACCCCAGATTTCAAGCACACGTTGTGATTGGGAAACTGATTTCCAGGGCAGTGGATCTCGTTGTGACCCACTGAGTCACGGTCAGTTTGGAGCTGTCCCAGTTAGCACTGAGGCAGCTGGGAAAGAAATCTGGGAAGTGTAGTTTAGAGGCTTATTCTCTATCACCGTGTTACGAAGGAGCTCAAAAATGGATGAAAGTGGAGGTGAGCCCCACAGACAAGTAATCAACTCAAGTGATAAACAACAAATGTTATTGGTTGTAAAACATTGAACGTTGTGAATATTTAGCTTTTTTTTTGGTTACTGCTGTCTACAACATAATGCTGGTTGCCTACCTCCTACTTACAACTTCTTGTGTCCATTATCCAATCCTGTACCTCATGGGACCCAGGAAAAATCCCATGTCCAGCTCTGGGGGTCTAAGTTCAGGACTCTGATGAGTCTAAGCTTGGTTATGGGTCAGATTTACCAGGGATAGCTTTATGAATAGGCGTGCAATCCATTTCTAGTCAGTAATACTAATACTCGTACTACATGCAAAGTTGCTGGACAAAGTTCTTCCTAGTTCTTTGAGAGAGATGAGAAGCCACTCTCACTTTTGTCAGACATAGTCAAGAAAGCGTATGGCCATGGCTGGAGGCAGCTACTCTGGCAGGATGAAAGGGATTCGAATTACAGTTGACAGTATAGATGATCAACTAGAGATTTGGAAAGAACCAGGGGTCTTTAAGGAATCATCGGGCCACTAAATCAAATGATCCTGAGGTCCCATCCTACTCCTACACTACTTATTATGAGTTAATACATTTTTTTTAGTGTTTAAACCGAGTTGAGTTGTTAGATTTTTGGTTACTTGCAGTTAAAAGCATCATAATAGACATAAATATTTCCAAAGCTATCTTTATAATGATATCACTTCTTTCTCCCCTTTTCAATAAACCTTCCTAATGGGGGATAAAGAGGTAGAATTGTATCTAGGATACTAGGAAGTGTATGTAATATCAGACATACCAATATGACTACAATTCATTATGTCCACTGCAGTGGTTTAAAAAAAGATGTTATAATTAATAAAACAGTAACAGGGGTTGCTAAACTATGCTCCATTGAGAGAATACTTAACCAAGAGATGGACACATTTATAGAGTAACTTTCTTTGAGCGTCTTTGTAATGTGGGAGTAGGACTCTTCCACATAGTTCTAGAGTTTGTAGCTAGGTCAAAACTGACATGAAGACAAGTCACAGTGCATTAGAGAGTACCGTTACAGGGCTGTGCAAAAGTGAACGGGGCTTCTGGTAGACTAGGGAGCAAATCCTTTGTCATCTGAGATATTTAAGGGGAGACTGAATGACCACTCTGGGAATGTTAGAGAGGAGAATCACGTTGTGAGAAGGCGTTAAGAAGATGGCAGCTGGGGTCTTCACAACTCTAAGATTGAATAATCTAACTCCAGTTGTATTTACCACAGAGCCCATGCAAAGGAGCTATACCTACCTAGTCAGCGTCCCTAAGGGTGAGTCAACAGACAACTCACCTTCTTTGTTATCTGAAGTGTAGCCCTCAGGAACAACGATTTGTCTTGGGAGAAAGTTGGAGTCACTGAACAAAATGAGATATTTTAGACTTCCATGGGTTTCCCTTATACTCACCATTTCTCATCTATCCCAGGACTGGCTGAAAGTTGGTACAAACCATATGACCAATGTTAGAGAATATATACCAACTCCAGGCAAATGAGGATCCATAAGGTTCACCCCATGAGATATACCCAGAAGTCAACAAAAGAGTAGCAATTAAAATATCACGAGATGAGCTGTGGACCCCAGTAGGTAGAGCTCCTTTGTCTAATAAACTTTTTCTCAGTGCGATAGTAAATATAATAGGCTGGCCTCATAAATCATACCTCCAGCAAACAGTCACGGGGCAGACTTTGACACTGTTTGCATATTCAAATGTCATCCCGCTCATAAGAGGAAAGACAAAGCACTTTTTTTTTTCTCTCTCAAAAATGTCAGCATGGCTGGATTGGAAAAGATAATTCGGAAGTACTTCTAGACAATAATTACCTCTGGCACCTTTCTGCAGTGTACTTAATAAATGAGAAGATAAATTTTTGTAATTTTTAAAAATTATGATTATTACAGTAATTAATCAGCTGCTCGGTGACAGTTTCCTTAAGAGGGGAAAAGTGCATCAAAGGTCATCTTGTTTCTGTAGGGCACCTTGTTGATTTCACGCCATATATGCAACACATAATCATTATTATTAGCAACAAAACTGCTTGTGGAAGTAGAATTAGCCTCAATTTCTGAAATAGTCAGGAAACTCTCGCATTGTACAAGTGTGAGGGGAAAAAAAAAAATCCTACTCCCAAATGCTAGATGGAAAAAAATGTTTCAGACTTGCTCAGCTGTGGTTGTTAAACCAATCTCTTATTCTTAATTACATGCAAAAGGTTCCGGCTCTAATTACGAACCTTGGGGAAAGAACCCATCTCCCCAAACCAATAAGGCTTCATGTTAACTTCAGCTCTTTTGTGTTTAATATCCTACTGCTGGATTGCTGCTTCCCTAGGTGATCTGCAAATTGGGCTTTTTCCATTTCATTTTTCACAGTGCTGCTCAGAGCAAGGGCTATGAGACTTCATTGTCCCCACAGATTCTTTTATAACATTTCTTGCTACTTGAGTACAAAAATCCTCGAACTTATCGACATCAGAGGCAAATTCTTTCCTGAAATCCTTTCCTCCACGGTGCTCCCACCTCTCCTTCCACAGCTCAGTCCTCCAGTGACTTCATCAAAGGCTCCTGGAGCGACATGAAGGCAGCATTCTTCTGATGCCTCCCTGTCATAGTTGTGGAGGTGGAGACAGGATGGTTCTAGAGGTCCATGAACCCAGGTGCCTTCCCATCACTGGGCCCCACTGGACATTCTGATGTTACGCAGAGCAGAAGGCAGCGGGAATGGGCTGGGCACTTAGAAGCAGAGATTGTCAACACTCAAGGGGCATTAGAGCAGCGATCTCCAACCTTTTTGGCACCAGGGACCACTTTTGTGGAAGACAAATTTTCCACACTCAGGAGAGGAGTCGGGGGGATGATCATGCCATGCAATTCACATTAGGGTTCACGCTCCTGTGAGAATCTAGTGCCCCTGCTGATCTGACAGGAGGTGGAGCTCAGGTGGTTATGTGGGCGACCGGGAGAGGCTGTAAATACAGATGAAGCTTTGCCCATTTGCCTGCTGCTCACCTCCTGCTCTGCAGCCCATTTCTTCTTTATTTTTTAAAGACTTATTTTATTGAGAGGAGAGAGAGGGAGAGGGAGAGGGAAAGGGGGAGGGCCCAGAGCAGTCTCCATAGTTGCACATCATTAGTTGTGACATGGTTTCATTCCAAACAGGTGGATGTGGGGCCATGTGGGGTGGAAACTGAACTGGAGGCCTCCTGCATGGGAGGTGAGAAACATTGCCACCATGCTGTCCCATTGATTATCAGTTGCCCCGCAGTTCAGCATATGGCTTTCCACAGGCTGGGGCTGGGAATCAAATGCCAGACCTTGCGATTGCAAGGCAAGCGCTCCACCACTGAGCTAGCTATTCTGGCACCGCTGCAGACTGCTCCTGGTTTGTGGCTTGGGGTTTGGGGACCCCTGCTTAGAGGATGTCCAGTTCAAACTCCTCACTTTTCAGATGAAGAAGCTGAGATATATACAAGGGCAAAGGAAAGGACTTGTTCATGTCACAGAGGTAGTTAACGGCCAAGCCAGAACTGTGCTTGCCTGAGTCTATAGATGCCATCGCAGTTGGTTAGGAATTGTCTAGACTCATCCTGTCCCAGGATCAGCTGCTCACGTGGCGAAAAGGGGAACTAACTAACATGCGCTGGGAATTCACAGCTCTGGACCTGGGTCCTCTGCTCATCTCTTGTTAAAAATATTTAGGCTCCATAGATCTCAGTTTCTTCTCCAGGGCAGTGAAGATTCTAATAGTCACCTTTCTGTGATATTAAGGGGGCAAAAGGGGAATGAGGGGGCGAATGTGAAAGGGTGTTTTGAAGAGTAAAGAATTGAAAGGAATGGTTTTTTTAAAAAAAAAAAATAGGTTTTGCAAACATACAGATCAGACAGCTTCTAAAGGGTTATAAACTATGCTTGGATAAATCCCATCTTAAATGTCTTAGGAAAAAAAAAAGTAATTTCAGAATATCCAAATCATGAAGCAATCTTTTGGTATGTGTATGTGTACTTTCTAAGAAGGCAGTCAGCTTGTAACATTGTTGTACTTTGTATGTAGCTCATATTTACTATTTTGCACATAGTAGATGCTCAGCTCTATACAATTTAATGCAATGAGTGAATGACTTTTCTACTGGCTGTCCCCCCTTTTATTACCCACCCAAGTTCTATCCATTCCTTCAGCTCACGGTTACCAGATGACTCCAACCCTTGGCGAATATGTTGGCTGTATAATCTGGTAAGCATTTGTTTCCCCAGCTCTCAGGTAGATAGGTGGCAGTTGACTGCTAAAAGATTTCTGTTCTTCCAGGAGATAAAACAGGTGAAATCATGTGTTAAACACAGCCAAAAAATCAATTTGAGCAGCAATCCAAGGTTAGTTAGTAACTGAGAAATGGTTGGATAGAAGTGAGCAAACTGATAAACCTTCTGCTCAGAGACCAAGGTAATTCTAGTTTATTTCTGGAGAAGATGGGAAAGGACTCTAAGAACTGAATATAGATTATTTCTTCTTTCAATGGTTGAGTTTTCAGTGTGAACATTTAATGTGGATTGGGGATACAGGCATGATTTAAGACAATAAGTATGTGACACGTGACTAAAATTTCAGAGGTAACAAAGAAAAGATTGGTAAATTTGACAACGAAACATTTTTTAAAAATGTGTGCATCACAAAAAAATATAAACAAACTGACAGTGTGGGCAAAAAAATTCACAGCATATAGCATGGACAAAGAGCTAATATCACCAACAAAGAATTTTTTAAATTGAAGAGAAAAGGACCAAAAACTTGACAGAGAAATGTAAAAAGGACAGAAAAACGCAATTCATGCAAAAAAAGGCCCTTAGATAAAAAATGTTTTAAGTTTACTCATCATAAGTGATATGCACCATAGAACAACTTAGAGATGCTATTTTCTTTTTTGAGCTCCATAGATACCGATATTTGAGATTGGAATTTTTCCTGGCCCCTCAAGTTCAGTATGTCAACAACTAAGCTCTTAATTTATCACCCCCATTTCATGGTCATTTTAAAATATGCCCACAAATTATGTGACACACACGTTGAAAGTGGGGTTTAATTCCACCATCAGAGTGGGTTGTGCTCAGTGACTTACCATGAATGGAATAGAAACAGAAAGGACAGTGTGTGATGTCAGAGACTAGGTCCTAAGAGGCGTTTTGGCTTCCTGCTTGCTGTCTTTCTTGGGTCACTCATGCTTGGAGAAACCCACGTGGTAAGGCAGTGAAGACCAGCCAACAGCCACCTGAAAAAGGTCTTCAGGTGAATGCCATTGGGACTAATACCTTCATTATAACACCCTGAGCCAAAACCACATAGCTTTCCTCATTCCTGATGCTCAGAAACTGAGACAATGCATGTTTATTATGTTAGCTACAAGTCTTGGACAATCTATTATGTAATAATAGGTAGTTAGTATAACCCCTCCCCCTCTCCCCCAGTAACCAACCAGGTCATAGTCTAGTGTGTCTTCTGTTGATGAGTTACATACTGTTCATTCATTACAGTCAGAAACAGGCATCACTCTTGACCACTAACTCTCATTATTAAGACCTAGTGATTTCAGCTCCTACATTTCTCTAGAATGTGTCCACTTCTCTCTCCTCTTCATTGCTGTCACCCTGGTCCAAACTACCATTGTTTCTTGCCTGAATAACCTTGTAATCACCTGACTTAGGGACCCTTTTGGTATACTCTTGCCTTTACTGCCAGAATGATCTTTTCAAAGACACTCCCTAATCACCAGTTCTAAGCTGGGGGCACTGGCATGGTTCCACAGAGAGCCAGAAATCTACCAAAGGCAGGAGCAACGAAGCAAAATGCACTGATAGATCCAGGTCACCAACTAGCTGCTTACTGTCTCTGCCCTGAGCAATTTCAAAGCCACAATTTGGGGAAGAGAGAGTGTCCTTTGATTAACTTGATTGTTATTGCTGATTTGGAGTAGTTTTTTTTTTTGTTATTTTTGGTTTTTTTAGTTTTTATACATTTCATTGCTCTTAAATGTGATGCATGCTCATTTTTAAATTTTGGAATAATGTATACATTTTTTAGTGAGCAGGAAAATATTATCCTTCATCTACCCTCTTAGAATTTTGGCTTATTTCTTTCAAACTTTCCCCTCATGCTTTTAAACCTTATTAAGATCATTCTGTATATTAATGTAATTTTCTATTCCATTTTTGTGCTTAAGGTTATAAGACTCTTTCCATATCATTAAGAACTCTATGTAAATATCATTTTAATAGCTGCTTAACATTCTATGATATTGGATATTTCATTTTGAAATTTGTCTTTTGGCCCGATATTAAACAAATGATTTGACTTCTTGGTGGGGGTGGTAGGGGTCTGTCTCCATGGCTCGGTGACACTTGGAGGTTGCTGCTTGAATATTTAACAAAATTGCATTGCTCTTTAGCTATGGTCTCAATCCCAAAGGTAGCAGCCAATCTGCTTGGTGATTCCATTGCTTCCTAACAGTATTTACTCCTCGAGGCTTCTAAAGCTAATGCACTCATGGTTTTCTAGTGGATAAGCCAATAATGACTGCTTCTAGGATGTCACTGGGGTCAGACACCCTGAGAGAACGGAAGAGGGGACAGGCCGTCCTAATGTATGAGCACAAACACACGGCCCCCTAAAACACCCAAACCGGGTTGCATACCTTTTCCTTACAACATGCCGTGATTAAGAATCCATAATTTATGGCTCTAATTAATTCTTCCCTGTGTTGTGGAGAGAGACTCACCCAAGCATGCCACTCTGACAAAGCACAGATACACTGCGCCACTCAACCCCTGGATTTCCTTGCCGGGAACTCATTTTGCAAAACCCATTAAGCTGGCAAAAGATCCGGAATGCTAGAGAGGAAGGCTTCCCTCCCCCCACCCCCCCATCCTGCTGTCTTTCCTAAAGCACTAGACTTGCAGCAAACAAATCTGAGTAGGGGTGCCATTTAACTGCAATGACATTTGCAGGAGGACCCAGTTGGAACCGGAGAATAAGTAAGGTCCACCGAGAGCAGAGTCCTAAGGCTGTGACACAGGTCCCCAGGAGGAAGAGGGAAAGGATTGGGAAGTGAAGGGATCTCCATATCACACGTCTGCGCAGTACACACCTTCCCAGCTCATCACTTGATTGGCTGCATGAGAGACCCCCTCTGTCTTGGAGCCTGCTGACCACATTTATGAACTTCAGCTAGAGGAGTCTTTGCACGGGCTGGCTGTGGCCCTGGGTAACTGTAATGAGGGTCCAAACTTTGCTTAGTGACTAGAGGCTGGGCTGCAAAGCCTGCTCATCTGTAATCTGCCCGTTTGGTGACTTTAAGCAATGCATTTAAATTTAGTTCCGATTTACTGAAAACTTACTTTATACCAGGGATAAATACTCATAATGCTCATGGCAGCTCACTGAGGTAGGTACCCTGATTGTGAACTAGAGTGGACATTCCTGACAAGACAGCCATGGTTTGGTTCCCTGCTGTCTCTCTGTAGCCTAGAACCTGCCTAGCCTACCGTAGAGAGTATTTGTTGAATGGGCGAATACCCATCTTGCCCTGGAGCAAACTGAGGTGCAAATCTAAGAAGTAACGAAGTCCAATGCAGTCCTTTAAATTCTGGTTTCAGAGTCCTTGCTGTTAAAAATCACTCAGAGGTCTGTCCTTGATGTCTGCAGGCATTTGATTTTATTTCCCCCATTTTTTTTTTCCAGAAGCATTAAGTGTAGCTGATGCCCTCAAAGTATTTTTTGAGTTCCAAGTGCAACGTAGAGACCTGGTGTTAATTAGCACCGCCTTGGAAGTGGGGCAGGAGACAGGTGTAGCTGGTGATGGATGACAATACTACCACCACTGTTCCTGAAATGATCAGGGCCTGCCTGCCCAGGAGACATTCATTTCTCTCCACCCTGAGCCACCCCTGAATGTTCTCAGTCCCTGGCATCTGACAGACTGTGTCAACCTTCAGATCATTTCACTCGGAGGTCGCAGAAAATGACCCATCTCTCTACCGACAAGGACAGAAGCCTTTTCTTACCACCTCACCTTTGCTCCTTTGCCCTCTCCAGTGAGATTTAATTTTGTTTCTTTCTGATCTGCAGATGGATGAGAATCTCTCATATTCTGCAGGGCTGCCTGAGCCCCAGACGGTGGCCGGGGCAGGCCACGTGGGAGCAGTGCCCGCAGCCACCGCTGAGAGAGGTGTTATTTACATATTTATTAGAAACTTGGTCCTGCTGGCAAGAGACGCTCACTTCTGACTTTAATTCCGATAAGTAAACAACCCCATCGGCAAGGAAGAGGGGGCAAAACAAACCAGTGTAGTTTGCACAAGATAATACAGTAAAGCAGAAAAATATCCGTAACAGAAAGCCGTTTGCAGTGCAAAGCGAGAGAGGGGAAAAAAACCCTGCTCATCTCCAAAGCCTGGCTTAGGCTAATACTCCAGAAAAAATAATTACAAAGTAATTCAATTATATTTGGTATTGGTTGCCTCACAGGCCACTGGAATGACAATTAATCCCAGGGTGTCTTTTTTTTTTTTTTTTGTAATGCTTTGTGGTTTCTTGAGGATTGTCCTTTAGCGTTTAACCATCCTCCCACATTCTTCCATCCTCTTGCTGCTGGTGGACCTTTTCTTCCTCATCCATTCTGGGCTGAAAATACCCCACACCAGGGAGCTCTTCTGCCAAGTTTAACCTTCTCTGACCCCACTCTCCAAAGGTCCAGCATCCTAATGTTTGGCTTGGGTATCTTCCTGCTTCCCCTTGATTCTCTTGCAGTGTGAGAGTTCAGTGAGTGAGTTCAGTGTCCTGTGGCTTTTGTCTACCATCCAACATTGAGCCAATATTATCAGCCCTGTGACGGCTCAATGAGTTCAGTCCCTCTCAGTATCACATGTCTAGCTATTGCCAGGAAAAAAAATTGCATTTTAGGGACATTTAAATGGA